>PVHP010014327.1:0-11419 GCA_004024765.1 Zapus hudsonius | reverse complement strand
GTCACCTACAGTCTTGTCCTTCCTGGTGGGAATAGACTAGTACCTGTTCTACCTGATGGGAACAGCCCAGTACTAAATCCAGTCCCCACAGGTCTTGTTCGTCCTAGTGGGAAAAGCCCAGTACTCATTCCAGTCACCTCCAGTATTTTTCGTCATGGTGGGATCAGCCCAGTACTCACATGAGTCACCTCCAGTCCTGTTGTTCTTTGTGGGAACAGCCCAGTACTCACACCGGTCACGTACAGTCTTGTTCTTCCTGGTGGAAACAGCCCAGTCACCTCCAGTCCTGTTCTTCGTGGTGGGAACATCCCAGTACTCACTCCAGTCACCTTCAGAACTGTTCTCCGAGGTGGGACCAGACCAGTACTCACTCCAGTCACCTCCAGTCCTGTTCTTCGTGGTGGGAACAGCCCAGTACTCAATCGAGTCACCTCCATTGTTGTCCTTCCTGGTGGGAACACCCAGTACACACTCCAGTCACCCCCATTCCTTTTCTTCCTGGTTGGGACAGCACAGAACTCACTTCAGACACATCCAGTCTCGTTCTTTCTGGTGGGAACAGCCCTGTGCTCACTCTAGTCACCTTCAGTCCTGTTCTTCATGGTAGGAACAGCCCAGGTATTACACCAGTCACTTCCAGTCTTGTTCTTCCTGGTAGGAACTACCCAGTACTCACCCTAGTCATATCCAATTTTGTTCTTCCTGGTGGGAACACCCCAGTACTCACACCAGGCACCGCCAGTCTTGTTCTTCCTGGTGGGAACAGCCATTACTCACTCCAGTCACCTCCAGTCTTGGTCTTCCTGGTGGGAACTGCCCAGTACTCACCCCAGTCATCTCCAATCTTGTTCTTCCTGGTGGGAATACCCCAGTACTCAATCCAGTCACAGCTATTCTTGTTCTTCCTGGTGTGAACAGGCCAATACTCACTCCAGTCACCCCCAGTCTTGTTCTTCCTGGTGGTAACAGCCCGATATGCAAGTTTTTAAGCAAATGTGTTCCTCTTCACTTTTAAGTTAAGACAGTAAATTAGCTCTATGTAGAAGGTACTAGATTAGTCTAAAAGGAAAAAAAAATACTTGTTCTTTCAACTTCCCAGCTGCCATCCTCCAATTTGCCCTTTATCCAGTCTGCATTGGGGCTTTTGTCCTCAAAGTTTCTAGAACCTTCTTCTCTTCCCCTGACCATAAAGCCTACCTTATTCTGTCTTTCTCTCTGCTGTTCTTTTATCCCAGTTCTTGAACTTTGGGGAGAAAGACAGAAAATGTTCAGGCTAGAGACAGATTTTAAAGATTGAGACAGGGATTATTTTTCTTTTCTTTTTCTTTATTATCTATAATTAGATACATTGAATAAGTAAATAATGTGTTGGTATCCCCATTTCCCTGATTTCCCACTTCCCTGTCCAAAGTCAACTGGATATCCTCCTCCATGGGCAGTCTGGTTCATTCCATGGGTTAGGGGATTATGGATAGCTTAGAAGTCAACCCGGTTCCACCCCCCCCTTTGCATGTTGTTACTGAGGGGGGCCATGTCTCTGGCAGTTCTACTCCACCATGGCTGTTACAGTCTTTCCGTCCCCTCTTCTTCTCAGTTCCCTGAGTCATGGTGGGTGAGTATTAAAGCTGCTTTATTGTTGAGGTCGTAGGGGCCTCTGTAATTCTGCTTTAGGTTGTGTTCAAAATGTTGGTGTCTGTCTCACTGGCTCATCCTGGGTTGACTGATTGGTTGGGGTTATAGGTCTTTTGCTTATCCCACCACTCTCTGCAGGGTTCCATGTGGATCCCCCAAGGTAGGGCTGGGGTGGCTCATCTCTTACCAGGATGTCAGCTATTGGCCTGTGGCTCGTTGGCAGGGTTGGAAGAGCCACAGCTCTCTTGCTGCCTTCTGAAAGACACAAACAGAATCTCCATTGGAGAGTGAGATCAGTATAGGTTAACTGAGATACACATTTCTGAATTGGCTAGATTCTATTGTGAGTAGCCTCTTTGTAAAGAGAGACACGGATTTTTAAAGCTATTCACTATATGCTTTGAATCCTTTATATTCTTCCTGTGGGTTTGTTGTTTTTGTTGTTGGTGGTGGTGTTTGTTTCTGTAGTATGTGTGGATAGTATTTGTGGTACAGTGCATGTGGTGTGGTATGTGTGGAGTATGTGTACAGTATTGTGTGTCATGCAGTGTGTGTGTAGTCTTTCACTGAACCTGAAGCTGCTTTTTTCCCCTTTGATCAGACTGCCCGTCCAGCAAGCCCAGCTAATCTCTGGTCTCGGCTTCTCACAGGACTGGTGTTACAGATGTCCCCAGCCATAGCTTTCAACATGGATATCAGGGACTGAATTCTCATGCTTGTTTAGCAAGTGCTCTTACCCACTGAACCGCAGCCCTTCCTGGGTTATAATATGCATGTCTAATACAATTTTTATATCTTTCGATATAGGGATCATTTATAAAGTTTAATTTCCAAGACAAAACACTTTTAACTATTCTCTTAGTATAACCAGAAAAATGATGTATTTCCTGTTTTAGAAACACTTAAATTTCTCATACCATTTCATAAATATTCCTCTTATTTTTTCTTATCTAATCCTCCTAACTCACAGAAAGTGTGTCATTCCCATATCACGTAGGAGAAAACTAGGGCTCCCACAGGGCTAATGTGACAAATGGTTCATTTGTGATGTCAGTCATTTAAATGCTCAGTCAGTAAAGTGCCTGTTGCACAAGCTTCAAATGCTAAGAACCAACATAAAAGCTGGGTCCACGGTGGTGCACAATACAACCCAGCACTGGGGAAAGGAATCACCTACAACCCCAGGACTGGGGAAGGGGGTCACCTACAACCCCAGGGCTGGGGAAGGGAATCACCTACAACCCCAGGGCTGGGGAAGGGGGTCACTTACAACCCCAGCGCTGAGGAGAAGGAACCCTTGGGACTTGCAGGCTTGCTGCATCAATGAGCTCTGTGCTCAGTGAGACCCTGTCCAAAACATAAGGTGGAAAGCTATCTGGGCAGAGCAGAGATTGAAACACTACCCTACATACTCCAGCAGCAGGGCTTCCTTCCAGGTCTGGGGCCGTGCTGGGAGAGCACCAGCAGCGGCAGGGAGCTCTCTGGAAGAAACACTCGCTGCCCGTGGGTCATTATCCCTCACCTGAGCTTTGCCATTGCTCAGTGGCTGAAGTTGTGACTTTTTCCATTGCTGTGACAAAAGCAACTTAAGGATAAAAAGGTTGATTTGGGCTCATGATTTGAAAGTGCAGTCCATCATGGCGTGAAAGGCATGGGGGCAGGAGCATGAGGCAGCGGGTTATACTGCATCTGCAGCCAGGAAGCAGAGAGAGATGGAGGCTGGTGCTCAGACACCTGTCTACTCCCTAGTCAGTCCATGGGATGGTGTCTCCACATCATGGTCTGTCTCCCCTCTTCAGGTAAATTTTCCTGAAAGTATTGTCATAGACACATCCAGAGACGTGTTCCATGGTGATTCAGTGGATCAGAACAGGACAATGAGTTTGAACAATTGGAGATGCATGCCGCTCTAGCAGTGCCCTGTTGCCTTTGCACAGGCTACTCCTCCAATCCCAGTATCAAGCTGGGCTCCACACCCTTCAGGGCAGCAGAATGAGTGGGGTGCATAGCAAGGAGGCTGTCTGGGTCCTCCCAGAGGAGCTGAAGTGACAGCTGGGGGTAGAGGTTTGGCTAAAGCCTGGTGAGCAAAGCCTGGGCCTGGTGCGCTAAGTGGCAGGTGTCAGGCATGTTGTCAGAGCCATTAAAGGGCACCACAGGGCAGTCAGACAAGGTTTCTTAGAGAAGGTGACAACAGCCAGCCAAGACAGGGAGAAAGCTTACAGGCTAAGGGAACAGAACGGACAAAGTCAGAGAGGAACAAATGATTTATTGTGCCATCCACTCCTTTGTCGCCAGAGAATTAAGTTCACACAAGGCCCCTGTGATGGTTAATCTCCACTGTCAACTTGACAAGATTTAGAATCACCGTAGAAACAGATCTCTGGGCATGTCTATGAAGGATTCTCTAGATTAAGTTAATTGAAGTGGAAAGACCCATCCTAACTATGGGTGGTACCACTCCAGGGACTGGGGGTCTTGGGTTGTATGAAAGTGAGAAAACTAGTTGAGTGCCAGCATTCGTGTCTCTGTGTCCTGACTGGGGATGAATGGAACCAGCTGCTTCCAGCTCCTTCCCCACCACGATGGGGAATCCTCTTGAACGGCAAGCCGAAATGAATAGAAATGAAAAAGGAACAAACACATCCCCTGAGTTCATTCATGCCCATCCTCTGGCCTTACACACACACACACACACACACACACACACACACACACACACACACACACACCCCACAAGTAATACCTTCCCAGAACTGAACTAAGATGGGTTGTGGGTAAGTGTAGATGATGAAATGTGTTCTGACCCTGATAGCACAGCCCATGTGCATCTCCTCCTAGAGTCTTGTTCACACTGGGGTCTGTCCTATCAGATGCCCCCAGACAAGTGCTCTTGGTCCCTCACATCTGTCCAAAGGGCTCATTGGCCCTGCAGCCTGCCATGGTCTCACATGCATGTAATCCTCAAGCAATCAGCACATGGCTCATTTTCGTCAGTCTGCCCAAATAGCTTTCAGCTATGATGGGTGACAGAAACGATCATTGGCTAACACCCATCCTGAGGTCAGTAATGATTGAGTTCCAAACTGTGCTTTTGGAAGAAAATAATTAAAGCTCTAAATTTTTCCAACAGGGTGGCTCTGTGCTGTCCTTGGCAGTGACTCCTGGAGCACATCCCCTCTGTGGAGCTCTGTCTTGGCTCTCTACTGGGGAAGCCGCTGCCCCTCTCCTTGAGCAACTTGCCCCGATCCTAGCTGCAGCTCATAGACCCTTCTTGCCCTAACGCTGCCTGCCTGCCTGCCTGCTGTCCTCAGAGCACCTGCCTTGCGCTTCCTGACTTCCCATCTGTTCCCAAAGATGCCTGGAAGCCAGGCTTTTTCAGATGGTGAAACCATGGGTCAGTAGCTAAAGGCACTTACTTGCTCAGAGTCCCAAGCAAGCTTGGGAACCAGAACTCAGATCTAGTCTCCTGATATGGCTTCTTCAGAATTTTCCCTCCCTCCCCTTTACTCTCCATCTCTTTAAATCCACATCCCCCAACTTGGATTTGCCCTCCCCTCTCCAGTGGCCTGCAGACTCCTCTACTAAGGGGTTGGATGCCCATTGGCATCTCAAATTCAACAGAGACCCCCCCCCTGCAACCTGCTGCCAGCTCGTATTCTGAACGCCAGCAAAAGGCATTCCTGGATGCATGGGGATCCGGCTATGCTTCTTTCCTGCCATCACCTTGCAGCTCTGGGGGCCTGTTTCAGACACCTACCAGAGTTTCCCCCCTTCACGTTTTACTCCACGTCTGCATTGAAGCCCACCCACGTGGTACCTTCTGCAGGCAAGATCTTTCTGAAATGAAATTCTTAGTAGGTCATTTCCCCTTAAAGACTTCCATTGATCCTAACACCGCGGAAGGGACGAGGAGGCCCCCTTCCCTGGTCTTTTATGCCTCAGCTCCAGGCCCAACCCAAGGTTCCAATTCCTGTGGGGCTGCTGCCCACCTCTCTTTTCTGCCTCACTCTGTACATCAGTCACATTTCTCTTTACTGTAACCAAAACCTGAGAAGAAGCAACTTAAAAAAGGAACAGTTTATTTCAGCTTACAGTTCTAGGGGCTATCTGGGTCCGTGGGTTACTTAGGGGGTTGCAGCGTGCATCAACTCCTCGTTCACCCACGGGAGCTGGGTGAGCAGTGGCTTGGAATAGCTGTGAGCCGGACGAGAGATGAGACTCTCGGGAGAACATGGCAGCGGGCAGTTCTCATTTTATTGATAGATAGCAGTTGTTTATATAGAGAAAAGTCAGAGGTAGAAGCATAGGAAGCAAGATCTGTGAGAGAGTGGTGATGTTAGCAGAGGAAATGAAACCTTATTGTTTAGGTTTGTTATTTGCAGTTGGAATAAGTTAGGTTTTGAACTGCTTATCTTATCTCAGGGGACAGCTGTGGCCTGCCTGGGGGCTTTGGAGTTTTCAGGATTGCTAAGATTTACAGGGGCCCTCGGACTTTGCCTCAACTTCCTTATCAGAAGGAGACTGTCCCAGAAGCCTGCCAGACTCAGCAAAACCCTACATCCTCCATGCCACATTACCAGGGTACCACAGGGCTACAGACCACCATGGCAGGGAAGGTGTGGTGGTGGAAACATGAAGCAGCTGGGCGCACGCAGCACACAGTGAAGAGGCAGAGTGGTGGAAGCTCAGGCTGGCCTAGCTTTCTCCGTCTTCTGTAGCCCAGGACCCCAGCCCATGGAATAGTGCTAATGCCACCTACAGTAGGATGCATCCTCCTACCTCAACCTAATCCAGAAACCCCTCATAGACGTGCCCAAAGTTTTGTTTCCATGGTCATTCTAAATGTTGCCAAGTTGACCCCTGCCTGGTATCCCAGCAGTCCATCAGCCATGCCCTTGGTCTGGCACTGGTACCTTGAACTTAGAGCTCCACTCCACCCCCACAGCAGGTCTAGAGTCCAGACCTGTCATGCCATGCGCAGCGATTGGACTGTCCCAAGAAATCCCAGCTCCTTGAGGGCACTGAATTAGTAAGATGCAAGACTGGACCTCCTGAAGCCGTCAGGTAAAGAAAGCTGCCTGGAAGCCATCACAGCAAGAGCAAAGCTGAGCCCAAAATACAGCTGTATCTACACCCTGGCTTTTCCAGGTCTGTGAATAAACTTGTGCCGGTTTGAGGGGTGTTTTGTTCACAGTCAGCCTTAGTCCAAGGGACTGTTTCTAGGCACAGTAGGCTCCACGCACTTGTTTGTCATTGTTGGCTCTACTTTGCATGAACCTTCGTCCAGCCACAAGGATAGAGGTTGACTGTTACAGTCCCTCAACACCAGCGCAAGTCTGGGGCTTCTCAGCCCAGGAAGTGCTTGGGGTATGAGTGAATCTGTGACACTTCAGGGTGACTGGGGCCCCAAAAATAAAGAACAGGAGTTTCCTTGGGCTTAGGTTTACAGTCTCCACCTATCTCTTGCCATACCTGAGCTCGTCCCTAGAGTGGGAGGTCCCCTTTACCAGACCAATCAGCTGTCTCTCTGCTCACCTGGCCCAGAGGATATAGTTACCTGGAGAAGGAAAGATTGCTCCTCCCCCCCCTTACAGGCCAGCAGAGAGACATCTAAATTTCCAGGCTTAGGTAAGGCCCCTCACCACAGCCATCCGTCTGATGGCTGTGCTCCTTCCCAAGTGGACCTTTCCTTTCTCATGGTGGGAGCCTCCTATATTTCTTCTTCTTAATATTTTCCCTTCTTATTTTCTAATTCTCTTTAAAAACATGCACTCCTTATCTCTTTCCTTTTCTGATGTTTGAATAAAAGTGTGTTTGTTTAAACTCACTCTCCATCTGAGTTGTCAATTCTTTGGCACTTAAGATAAGAACTCAGGGTTCAGGGATTGGGACTCAACTGGGGCAACCCCCACATCAAATCCTCTCCTGCCCAGGGAACCAGAAGAGAAGTTTCCTAAACAGGATCTCGTCCTTGCCTTTGGTATGGCCACACATCCCCCCCCCCAACTCCATGCACCCCACATGCACGGCCTGGCTTTCCAGAAAGGAGTAGGAAACACCTTCCTCTCTTGGACACGAGTGACTTCTCTAAGTGTTTGGCAGCCCTGTGAACTGAGACCTCCCAGCTCTTCGCTTTCCCATCCCCCCAGGCCCCTTTGCCTCCTACTCCAAAGAGTTCGAGGGTGACTGGGAAAACACTCTATAATCTTGTATTCATCCCCTGCCACCTGGATGGGGCACCGGCCCAACCACAAGACCACCCAGAGGTAGGCTAAGTGGGAGACAATGGGAGAAGACAATGGTCACCCCTGGGTCTATTTTCAGAAATACTGCATTCCTTGTTTTTATTTGTTTTTCTTTGTTTGTTTTTTCTTAAACAAACAAACAGTTTGAGGTGAGTTCCTGCCTGCTCAGCTTGAGCAGAGCACAAGACCAGGGCTCCTTGGGACACAGGCTAACCTGTGAGGGTGGGGAGAACAGAAGCTCGAGAAGAATGCAGGAAAGAGCCAGGCGGAGTCCTTTGCTCCAGGAAGACCTCTGAAAGAATGTCATTTAGGGTCCATCATCATGAGACATGGAGATCTCCCAGACTTAGACATTTGCAGCCTAGAAAAAACAGTGTCACAGCTCCAGACAACCAGGGCTTGAAGGGACCTGGCATAAAATCACACAGTTCTAAGATCCCTAGAACAGGCAGTCACTATGACATGGCCGTGCAATAGTGTCAGTGGGTGTGAAGCAACATGTGTTCCTACAGGAAGCAACCCACCTGTTATCAGTGTCTCTGCTGGGATGCCATCTAGAGATGTGGACGCTAGGGTAGGAAGCTGGGTGTGGTGTCTGATGCTGATATGAGGCTAGTTATTTTTGTTCACTAACATTATCTACAGATCCATGAAAGGGATCAGAGCATCTGATTCCTCAGACTGAAGTCATGACATGGGAAAACTTGATCCCTTAGAGAACAGAGGCTCTTGTTCTCCCTGCCCTGGCTTCTCTGTCAAGGAGTAGACCAGCCAGACTGGCTGGTGCCAGGAAGTCCATGACTCCTGATTAGCAGGCTGGGGAGAGGGAGGAGGCCTAGGGGCTCCAGCCAGGAGCAGCAGGGAACAGACATGAGGATCGATCGTGACACCTCTAGGGGAGTCAGGATTTGGGGACTTAGTCTACCCAGTGGGTACATTTGTCTAGAGTCTGTAGGACTCAGAGGACTTTAGGGAGCCTGAATCATGGGCCTGCACTGAGTATCTTGCAGACAAGACAGGAGGGTCTAGCCGGGCGTGGTGGCGCACGCCTTCAATCCCAGCACTCGGGAGGCAGAGGTAGGAGGATTGCCATGAGTTCAAGGCCACCCTGAGACTGCATAGTGAATTCCAGGTCAGCCTGGGCTAGAGAGAGACCCTACCTCAGGAAAAAAAAAAAAGACAGGAGGTTCTAACCTCCTCCTTGCAGACAGGACAGGAGGGTCTGACCTCCTCCTTGTACAAGGAGGATGTGTCACCACTTCACTTCTTCACTTTTCCCAGGCACAGGCCAGTTCCTTTTCTTCTAGGAGTACATGAACAAGAAGCTGTTCTCTCTCTCTCTCTCTCTCTCTCTCTCTCTCTCTCTCTCTCTCTCTCTCTCTGTATGTGTTTGATATGAGTGTTTCATGATAGTCTCCATTGCCACCTTGATTTGCCTTGTACGGATTTGGAATCCCCATGGAGACAACTCTGGGAATGCTGGTGAAGTGGTTTCCAGAGAAGTTAAACTGTGAAGCGAAGACCCACCCTGTATGTTTAGAGCACCATCCGGCGGACTGGAGTCAGACTGAATCAAGAGAAACTGACTGGGCATAGTGAATTCCAGGTCAGCCTTGACTAGAGGGAGACATACCTTGAAAACACAAACAAAAAAATAAAAAAGGAGATATTGGGCTAGAAAGATGGCTCAGTCCATTAAGTACTTGCACACAATGTGCATACCTGAGTTTAGAACCCCATGACGCAAGCTGTAAACCCAACATTTGGTGGGGGTGGTGAATCTCTAGGGCTCTAGGCTTGCTAGCGAGCAAGATGAGCCTAGTTGATGAGGTCTGCCTTCCCTGAGGTATCCATCTCAATAAATTATGTGGAGAATGATTAAGGAAGACATCCAACATCAACCTCTGGCCTCCACACTCACGCACATGCATGCAAGCGTACAGACACACAGGCGTCACACACATGCACATCACAAAAGGAAAAATTGAGCAGAGCACCAGCATTCACCTTTCTGCTTCCTGACCGCAGGTGCGCACGACCAGCTCCCTCACTACTGCCACCATGGCTTCCCCGCATGATGGACGGTATCTCCGTGAGTCCCTCTTGCAGCTCTTTTTTCAGAGCAATGAGACAAATAACTAAACCTTGTTTCAAACTGATGGCAGCAATGGTTGGCTAAGTTATTCCCTTCACTTCCCCCAGCTTTACTGAAGCATAATTGACTAATAAAATTAGATACACTATCATCACATGATATGATATGTAATGTTTTGGGGGATATACACACTGTGAAACAATTATGATAATGAAGCTAGTCAACATGTCTATTCACCTCATAGTTACCAGATTTTGATTTGGGGTTTTATTTTCTTTTTTAATATATTTTTATTTATTTATCTGTAAGAGAGAGAGAAAGAGACAGACAGACAGACAGACAGAGAGTTTATGGGCACACCAGGGCATCTTGCCATTCCAAACTCCAGAGGCTCCAGCCATGTTGTGCATCTAGCTTTGTGTGGGGAATCTACTCCTGGGCCAGCAGGCTTTGCAAGCAAGCACATTTAACTGTGAGCTATCCCTCCAGCACACAGGTTTTCTTTTCATTCATTTTTAATTTTTTTCTTTTATATCTTAAATCTTGTTTTAATTAATAAGTAGAAACTGTATGTACAGAGCAGTGTTGGTACCTCCATTTCCCTCCTTCCTGCCCCATTCCACTGAGGGCCCTCCTAAGTGGGGTTGCTGGAATGTTCCATGGTATGGACGGCTAGGAGTTGTGCAAGCAGCAGTTTCTTTCTTTTACTTTTTGCAGGAGGGGGGAACCATGCATCTGAAATTTTTCCCCCACCATGGCTCTTACAATCTTTCTTCCCCTTTTTCTGCAAAGGAGTTCCTTGAGCTGTGGTGGGTGAGTTTTAAGTTTTCTTTAGTGTTGATCTCTTAAAGAGCCTCTGGGTTTCTACTTTGGAATGATTGAGTATCCTCGGTGTCTGTCTCCATTACCCTTGTGAAGGTTGTCAGGTTTACTCTGGAAGCAGCACTCTGGCTCATCTCACCACTTGCTCTGAGATTTTGCCTGGGCCCTAGCTGATGTGTTAGGGGTGGCTCATCTCCTGCCAGGGAGTCAGCTACCATTTCATGTCTTGTTGGTAGATTTGGGTTGTCCTCAGTACTTCCTGCCTTCTGAAAAATACAAACAGATTTTCCAACAGAGAGTGAGATCATCATAAATTAAATGGGACAAACATTGTTAATTTGTCAAAATTATAATGGGTGTGGCCTCTGTAGGCCCATGGTAAGTGGGACCTTACCCTTGGGGTCCAGAATCTTGTTGTCCATAGGAATTTGGCTTGGATCCCAGTTCCATTTAAGGATTTCTTGCCATTAAGCTGGCTCTTAGCCAATCAGAGACCCGTTGATTACCTACCTAGGTTGAGTACCACTATTGCACAGGTCTGTACTTCTTGCCATGCTGGTCATTGTATAGCAGTGTCCTCTGCTTTCTCCCTACGTCGTTGGCCAGTTTCCCCGGGCAGTTCATG
>PVHP010014326.1:19472-39448 GCA_004024765.1 Zapus hudsonius | reverse complement strand
AAAAAAAACAAAAAAAAAAAAAAAAAAAAATAAGGTGGTGAGGAGGATCCCTAGTAGATTAGGAACAGGGAGGAGGGAAATGGGGGCACCATCATAAGATTTGCTCATACAATGTATCTAATTATGGATAATAAAAATATTTAAAAAAAAATAAATAAATAAATAAATAAAAAAAATAGTCTTGGGTGAAGAGGAATAGAGAGTATATACATGACTATAGACAAGACCTGTATTTGCTGATAATTAGGGAAACCAGGAAATGGGCACAACGGTTTCAGTATACTATTCCTCTCCTTTTGTACTTAGTTGGAATTTTTCATAATAAAATATTTTAAATTGTGGGTTTAAATTTTTCAGAAACAAAAGCAAAAGCCAATAGGATGATTATTATAGCAACCAAAATGTTTAACATCCCTTCCACAAATTTATCAACTGATAATTAAACCAAATACAAAAATTACAAGGTTTTTTTTTTGGGGGGGGGGCTGGGGAGATGGCTCAGCAGTTCAAAGTGCTCACTTGCAAAGCCTGCTGGCCCAGGTTTGATTCCCTAGCACCTATGTAAAAGCCAGATACAAAAAACTGTCGCAAGCAACTGGCAGCAAGAGAGCCTGGCACAACTACAAAGTTACACATTTTATTAAAAGACATTTTTTGTTGTTGATGTTCTTTTGAGATCATTGTTATGGAACCAGGCATAGTAGCTCATGCCTATCTATAATCCTAGCACTAAGGAGGTTGAGGTAGGAAGATTGCCATGAATTCAAGGCAACCTGGGCTACAGAGTGACTTCCAGGTCAGTCCAGACTAGGGTGAGATCCTGCTTCAAGCCAACCAAACAAAAAGATCAGTGTTATAGGATTGGAGATATAGCTCAATGCTAGACCACCTGCCTAGCAAATATGAGGCCTTGGATTTGATCTCTATCAACACTCAGACTCACACAATACCAATGTCTACTTGTTGCTCTCCCTTCTGAGGTCATGGTTTTGGATTTAGGACATGGGCGGGCCACAATCACCTGCAGAACTTTGTGAAGATACAAATAGATACACAGTGCCATTCAGGTATATGTAACTGCTCCACGCCAACAACCCTGAGGTACTGGATTCCTGAGATATTTTTTTCTTTAAGAACATTTCAGTTTCATGAATTACGGTCTACTATCAAAACTTAAATCAGAAATTGTTTACAATCCTGCTCACATACTTGACTCAGGAAAAATTTGTGTATGGGAGCTTGGGGATTAGCTCAGTAGTAGAACACTTATTTAGCATGCTGGAAGCACTAGGTTCAGTCCCAGTACTAAAAAAAAAATGATGTGCTAGTCTAAATAATCTTTCAAGGAAATGAGGCTGGCAACACAGCTCAACTATAGAGCAATTGCCTAGCATGTACAATGCCCAGTGCTGCAAAAAATTAAAAAGGACAAAAGATTTAATAAGCATTTTACAAAATGGCCAATAAGTCCATGGAAGGATGCTCAATCATGCTAGCCTAAAGGTTCAAATTAAACTACCCAGCGATGTAACTATATCCATTGGAATGGTTAAAACAAAAAGTGTCAGAAAAATCCTAGTATGATCAAGGATACAGAGGAATAAAAACTTGCACATGCTACTACTGGTGGATTGTGAGCTGGTAAAACACTTAGAAACTGCTAGTACTATCTACTAAAGCAGAAAGTAACTCCATTTCAAGATATCAATAGAAATGACTGTTAATATCTATCAAAAAACAACTAGAACCTAGCATGGTGGTTCACACCTGTAATCCCAGCACTTGGAAAAGTCATGAGTTTGAGGCCAGCCTGTGCTACATAGCCAGATCCTGCCTAGAAGGAAGAGAAGGAAAGGAGGGAGGGAGGGAGGGAGGGAGGGAGGGAAAGTAAGCTAACGAGATGGCTCAGTAGATAAAGTGCTTGCCACACAAGCATGAGGACTTAAGGTTGCACCCTTAGTTCCCACGTAAAATGCTGGGTGTGGTGATGTGTACCTGTAATCCCAGACCTAAGGAGGCAGACAGGAATCTCTGGGGCTCAATGGCTAGCTAGTCCAGCTGAATCAATGAACTCTAGGTTCAACAAAAAACCCTATCTCAAAGAACAAGGTAGAGAGAGATTGAGGAAAACACTCGGTGTTGAACTTTGGCTTCTATCACACCCAACTGCATACACATGCACATGTGCACACACATGCATACATGCACACCACACACACACCCATGCCAAAAAAAAAAAAAAAGATTCCCAAAGCCAAACACCATCAGCAGAATGGATACATAAATTCTGGTGTATTTATATGATTCAATAGTATATAGCAGAAATGAACTATCTACAACTATACACAGTGATAAAAATCTCATAAACACATTGTGCAGCAATTCCACATATTAACTTTCATAAAACACAAACTATGAAAAAACCATATGTAAATTATATATAAACATCATTACAATACAAATATTAATAAATGTTCCAGAAAGGGTCAGATCAAATATCTCATCTGTTCAAATATTATGTACCCTGAGTAAAAGGTCACAATTTTTTAAATTAAATGAAAAAAAGGTAACATGCTACCCAATTAAAAAAGTGACTATTTAAAAAAATATTTGCCAAGAGAGAAAGAGAAAGAAGAGAATATGAATGAATATAAATGAGAATGGGCATGCCAGGGCCTAGTGCCACTACAAACAAACTCTATACACACGTGCCATTTTGTGCATCTAACTTTATTTACATGGGTACTGGGGAATTGACCCCAGGCTGCCAGGCTTTGCAAGCAAGTGCCTTTAACCACTAAGCCACCTTTCTAGACTGGAGAGATGGCTCAGTGGTTAAGGCACTTGTCTCCAGTGCCTAAGGTCCCAGTTTCAATTCCCCAGTACCCACATATGCCAGACCCACAAGGTGGTGGCCGTGGCACACTCATTCTCTCTCTCTCTCTCTCTGTCTCTCTCTCTGCTTGAAAAATGAATAAATATTTTAAAAAATCAGTTATCTAAAAATTAACTACATTTTCCCCAGAGAGAAAATATACACATTTAACATCACTTAATGTTTCATAACACAGTAATTTAATATAGGATACTACAAATTAAAATCCCCAAAGGAACATTTTAAAACTATTTTTAAAGTACCTTTCTTTACGTTGAAGAGCTCTTTAGCTTAAATGGCAGAAAGACATCAGAAAGAGTTGAACAGGGCCTGGAACTGAGCCTCTTGTGTGAGGCCTGCCAGTAACCAGCTTTGAGGCTTTAGAAAAGCCCACTTCCATATTTTTAAAACAAAGGTTTTGAATTGGTGGTTCTGACACTTGACTGCATATTATAACCACCTAGAACATTTAAAAATTTTTGTTGTTCCCTTGGGGTTCTGAGTTGGTTGGTCTGGGATGTCCGGCAGGCATTGAAGAGTTAGAAAAATTGTTCAAGTATACGACCAAGACTGAGAATCATGGAGCTGTTTGATACCTATAAGGCCTCAGAAGTTCTAAGATTTTTCCTCATGATGATCTGCAAAACATATTTGCCAAAAGAAGCAATAAAAACAAAGGGCTCCCTTGAAAGACAGGTAGCACCTGAATAAGCAGAATAATCATTCAGGCCTAGTCATGAGAATAAATATTGTATGGTCAAAGAAAAAGCCATATATATACACACAATATTTTTTTTCTAAGCTCAAGTGTGTACTGGGTTAATGTCTTCCTAAAATTCATGTCCATCTGGTATTTATAAATGTGACCTTACTTGGAAATAAGTTCTTTGTAAATGTAAATATAGGCCATATTGAATTATGACTGGTGTTCTTAAAAGAGGAGGAACGTTTAGACACAAAGACCTGGTGACAAACAGTCCACATGAAGTGATGAGAGGAGAGAACGGATGTGCAGCTCTAAGTCAAAGAGCTAGCAAACAAGCATGGAACAGTCTCCTTCAGAACCTCCAAAGTAGGCCTGCCAACACCTTGATTTTAGAATTCTAGCTTCAAAACTATGAGGGAATGTTTATTCTGTCATGTTCAGCTACCATCTGTTAATCTGCACCAATAGCAACCTAATACACATGACTGCTTCAAAGCTGAGGTGTTTGGGGGCCATGGATTAATAACAAAGAGAATCCTATAGTAACTATATGAAGAATAACAGTAAGGTGGCCCATTTGAGAGCTGAAAATAATATGTATGTCCCCAACTTGGATGATAAATGAACTGATTCCTTTTAAAAAAATCATTTTAAGATCAGAAATAACACCCTGTACAGCCTGACTACAGATAATTTTTGAAGAGTGCATTTGTTAAAAGCGATAAAATACAAAGCAGCAGTGTCTTAGAAGGAAAATGAAGAGAACATCCACTTTAGCATTGTCCAGGAGGGAGGGTGTCTCAGACAGTGGATGGCGTGAATCACTACACGATGGCAAGGCTATCTCTATTTGAAGATGAATGAATCAGGCTATCTTAGCTTGATGCCACTGAATATTCAAATGATAAAACTTCTTTTGTTCTAATTCTTTGCTCACTAAGCAATCTTCTGATTATAATTTGGCTTCCCATGTGGGTTGTCTACAGGAAACAATGAGCTGGTCAGGCTTTCTGGCAGTTAGGTTTCTGACTGTAAATTAATAAATCGACATTCTCCAATGTGTCAGTGTCTTGGGAGCCTATTAGTTATATTTAGCACTCTCTTGTCTAATCAACTCCATCCAGTAGCTGACAAAATTGAGTTTCTGAGTGTGCAAAGAAGCTGGACACAGGCTGGCAGCAAGTTACTGAGGTGGGACTGGATCTGGGTATGAGTCAGCCTCTCCCAAGAAATACGCCAACTCCAAAGCATTTTTTCATTTAACTTGCCTGATATGTGAACAGATGTTTTTCTTAAGCATAGTGTTTAAAATCCTGTTTTAATGCTACTTTCTTCTGAAAGTTAAGCAGATAAGCTGTCAGAATAAGGGTGAGCTTTGAAACATTAGGATTGTGAAAATTTTCAAGGTGTGTATGGACTACAATAGTCCAAAAACAACCTAAGAAATTAGCCAATTAGCAATCTTTAACTTTCTCATTTCATGGTTAGTGTGCTTCTAAAACTAAGGAATGAAAACATTCTGGATGAGCTCAGAGCTATGGGACTGTGTTAAACATTTTCTGAACAAGCCAAGATTAGAGACTGGCTATCGAAGAGCAAACTAACTGAAGCACGCAGCTTTTACAGGACTTACCAGAAAGGAAAAGGAAGAATCTTGTTTTGCTATTGGGTACAGCTTGATCTTAAACACAAATATACATTGATATCTAACAACTCATTCTTCCAGTTTACAAGGGTTCAATTACTAGACTAAGAAAGTACATAAAAAGAAAAGTTAGGAAGGAAAACATTAAAAGTCTATTAAATTCATGAATATGAAGAACCGATTTGGAAAGCTTAAAATGGAAGTGCAACAATGTTTCCAAAAGATTTAAAAATACAACCTATCTTTTATTACCATTCAGTATTCATCAACAAGCCTACTATTCATTATTGCAGAAGAGCCTCCATCAGATTATTTAGGAGGACAGAAGCAGGTATCTACAACTCAACAAGTTTTCGATCAAGATACTTTGGGTGCACAGATCTGGCCATATGTATAAACATTTATTCACACTGTCATGGCTTAACCCACCTTAGAATGATATTATTTGTGTGCAGAAAAAAATATTTTATTTGTTTTTTGTTAGTTTGTTTTTGAGGTAGGGTCTTACTCTAGTCCAGGCTGACTTGGAACTGACTCTGTCCTCCCAGGCTGGCCATAACCTCATGGTGATCTTCCTACCTCTGTCTCCCCAGTTCTGGGATTAAAGGTGTGTGCCACCATGCCCAGCTTAGAAAAATTATTTTAAAAGGTATTGATTTTTTTTTTCCTTTCAGCATTTGGGATTGAACCCATGACCACATGCATCCTAGATAAGTACTCTACCACTAAGCTACACCCCTAGCCCAGGGTAATTCTTTTGATAAAGTTTTAGAGGTTTCTTGGTCAAGTATAAAATTATACAATTTGCTGGGCATGGGCCTTTAATACCAGCACTCTGGAGGCAGAGGTAGGTGGATCGCTGTGAGTTTTGAGGCCAGCCTGAGACTACATAGTGAATTCCAGGTCAGCCTGGGCTACAGTGAAACCCTATGCCAAAAAAACAAACCTTGAGAGCTTGTTTAGAGGTTCTAGCAGGGGAGTGCAGCTACTCGTATACCCTTGACTGAAGACCGGTACCCTTGACTGAAGACTGGTGCTCCTCTATTCAGGGAAGGTCGTCCTCTTTGACCAAGCGCACAGCTTTGGGGGGGGGGGCACACGTGGAGCGGTGAGTGAGGAAGAGGATACCTGCCTAGCCAGCCAGATTAGCCGAATCAACCCTGGCGATCAATGGGGTGACAGATGTCACAGCCATATCGCCCTCACATCCCAAAAAAACCAAACCAAACAAACGAAAAAACCCCACAATTCTATGATGGCCCATCTTTGGTCACTAATTTGGTGGGTTCTGAGGGACAGGGGAGAGGCATGTACCACAGTTGAGGGAATAAAAGCAGGAACAAACCTAAACTAATTATCGAGGAATGAGACATGTTTCTCAGTCATTCTTACTCAAAAGCCACTTCTATATTAAGTACAGTAAACTATAAAAACAGAATTATCAGCCACCATCAACTAGCTGTGTAATGCCACAGAAACAAACGTCAATCAGTCTACTATCACAGGTAAATTCTGTTTGTGAATAGGCAAAATGAACTCTTCGTTTTCAAATTCTGTTGTTAATGTTAATAATGAAGAAGAGGACTAAGGAGATGGCTTGGTGGATGAAGCACCTGTCTCACAAGCATGGGTACCCAAGTTTTGAACCCCAGCACCCACATAATCTCAGCCATGCCACAGGCAAGAAGGGAGGCAAAAATAGGAGAATCTGCTAAAAATTCAGGGGAGGGAGGCAACGACCTGGTGAAAGCAGCCATGAAAAACCTGAGACCTTGCCTCAAAGGTGGTAAAAGACGATACCCAAAAGTTTTCCTCTGACCTACACATACCATGTCAAGTGCCACAAACAAATAAATGCATATAAAAAGGAAGCCTGAAATTTAAAGCAATGCAGCTGGCAAACTGAAGCCCTGAGATTTGAAAAATCAACCAAATAGCCAACCCATCATTCAGATTATTTTCAACTACTAAAAAGGAATGATGCTGGCCAACAACCAAGAAGTAATGTTTTCAATGATGATGCACAGGATTACTAGATCTGAAAGCACATTCAGAAATCTTACAACTTATGTGGCTGTTGGAATGTTAATGTTAAACCTGAAAATAATCAATTTTAAAAGGCAAGCTTTAATAAGGCAGCTTTCTAACTTATTTCATATTAGACTAAAAGGAAGTACCAAGACAGGACAACAGTGAACAGTGTTTATCCCTGATTTCTGAGGCCGGAACTCAGTAAATAAATAGGAGTTCTCTGTAATATTGAAGAGCATCTCTTAAGATCACTAATTTTCTCAAACTGAAGAAACCAGGAGGTTTCTAAACTTTGTTTCATAGTAAAGTATTCAAAAAGTTGATCTTTAGGATCAGGTAGATGGACAGAAAAAACAAAGCTTAAAACTGACCTTAAATAGAATCTGATGCACTTAGGATGCTATTTATAGAAACATGATACTGCTGAAAACCTAGACAGCAAATAAGTGAAGATTCTTTAATTATAAAATGAGGTCAGATGAAACTACAAAGTGTCACGGGAGGTAATGTCTTGAGACTTTTCACTGGGTAGGGAAAAGTCACTCATTATTGCACCCTTTATTCACATATGTAGGTATTTCAAACCACTGAAGTCTATTAAGACAAAACATACTACATTAGCTATTATAGAACAAGAAAGAAGTCAGCATGCCTTCACAATGCTTTCTTAATGATCCCAGTTTATTTTGTATAGCTTTATTGTATAATAGGACTTCCTGTAAATTAGTTTGTCTTTCTCCTCTTCCCAACACTCTGTGTGCCAATGTAGTTTAGAATAAGCCTCTTAGCTCTCCTCACAGCAAATGCATGGCTGTGTGTAGGGCTAGGTGAAATAACATGAGGTATTATGTGAAATACCTAGAGACCTTTCGTTTAACTCAGTCCAGAGTAAAGAGACTTGTGATTGAAAAGCCTGGTGGTGGCAAGACTGATCCTCAGTTATTTCTGGGGTTACTATCTCTGTAAGCACCCCAATATCAAACCTACAACATTATGCGTGCTCCATGTAACTTATTACAAGGTTTCATCCAATAGTAAACAAGTTAAGCCATTTAAAAGCATTATCTTTCCTATGCAGTATTAGAGCACCACCTTGTGTCAGAAAACTGAGCAAGCGAGAACCTGTATTTTAGATACCTTGGTTGTCCAAAGTTTTACTGTCCAGTCAAATGATGAAGTGACAAAAAGATGAGAGAAGTCTACTGCTCCAACAGCTGCGTGACAATGGATGCCAGTAATTGGTCCTTGATGTCCCTCAAACATCTCACTGATTCCAGCTTTGCTATTTCACAAAAGTGAAAATGTTAGGGAACTCTCTTGTAAGTAAACCACATATAAACACATCTTACTATGGGTTTGTATGTCAGACTTTACTTAATTTCAACAAACTTAACTCGGTGCTCATAGTACACCAGATAACTCATGCTGATTATTATTTTATTCAGATGTGATAACATCACCATAGAAGGTCAATTTTAGAGCCAAAACATCTGTTGTTGACAACAGAATCAAATTCCAATATATGAGGAGGTAGAACAGGGACAAAGGGATTATGAATGTAATAAAAACAATCTATGCCACTTTTACATCAAAAGCTTGGAGGTGAAGAGATCTGTATTTGAAATGAAATCTAGTTCTCAATTTAAGGAAGCAATTGATAAGGTACAACTAGACAATTTCAAAACAGATTGAACAGCAAGAAAAATAAGAATCAATTTAAAATGTGTATGTGACATTACTATATAGTTATCAGTAGGACTGAACTAGAGGTCGAAGTCCAAGTAAATCAAAATGGTAAAACAATTGATAATCTTATTTATAAATGTGAAGGCCAGTATGTGGCACCATATATGTACTTGTAATTGCTCAATTTTCCTCCCCACCAGTAACTTCTATGAGCATCTGACCACACAGAACAACCTATAGTATACAATGCCTCACAAAATCCATAATACATTATGAATCCAAAGCACTTTTTGTTAAAAAAAAAAAACTTTAAATTTTATGTGTCTAAATTTAATACATTGCAAGTAAGGAGCAACTCTAAGACAGAATTCTACTCAAACAAGGGGCAATTTGATTCAATGAGATTATTCAAGGGAAAATTATAAATAATTGCTAATTCTGGTTTAGGTTTACCTGCCATGGCGGCATGCTGTATACACAGAGCCTTCTTCACTCCCCACAACAAAGTTGTTGACATCTCCAACAGGGAAGGACATAGATGTCACAGCTACTGCCTTTGACTGTTTGTGAACCAATTCCATGCTGTCCTACACAGAAAACAATGAGAAATTTCATCAAGATTTAGTTTTAAATTTTCATAGAAAAACTTCTACTTTTAAGTGGTTCACCAACTGTTCTTTTAAACATACTATATGAACCTACCTTAGTTAGATATTAAGCATGTTTGAAAACTACATATATATAGCAAACTGTATAACATACATCTAGGTTTATAATCTGTCATAGTATTTTAAAAGTTTATGAAAAGACATATATTAGAACATATTACAAAATTTAAAAAGTAACATTTAACTCAATGTTTACTTTCCCAAGTTTAACCTACCTGTGGATGGGACAGCATGTCCAAACTCCAAGAACAAATTTTTCCATCAGTAGAGATGCTAATCAGATTATGAGCATTTTGTGTTCCAACAACATTTACACAATAGACAGGGTGCTAAAGACATTAAAGAAAGTTTTCAGAGGTTATTTTATTTTTTAAAAAAAGTCTAGTTAGATATTCTGTTCCATATCAAAAGTTTTGTGACCTCACAGTGTTTTTATTTGTTTTTTAGGTACTAGAGATTGGACTCGGGCCTTGGGTTCTGCTAGGCAAACCCTCTATCAATGAGCTATAGTCTCAGCTTTGAGAATATTTTTAATTTGAAGTTTGTTGCTATTCTGTTGATAAAAGGTTGTCTCAGAAAAAGAGTTCCCAATAAATACATGCCCAAAAATACAGAGAAAAGCCTTCATTTTTGGTTGCACATCAAGGGAAGTGCATTCTGTCACCACTGCGATGGGTGGTAAGCAGTTAACTGTGAAAGAGACTGATGTCTAAAGGAAATAACCTGGTTCACTTACTGTGTGTGCAGCAGCTGACAGTGGAGTTCTTTGCACTGGAGTTCTTTTATTGCTACGGTTATCCCAAAGCACAATCTGGCCCGAATATGTACCACCAACAACAAGATTTGGATGAAATTTTGCAAATGTAGCTGACATTACAGCTGACTGCAAACAAGTAGAAATTTTATATTTAAGATTTAAGTGGAAAACGTCTGATAAATTAAAAAAATGAATCTATTATGTGAAATACTTTCCTCCTTATTATAAAGCATTTTAAGTTATAAAAACAAATTCATTAAATTTTAGTTTTTGTGTTTATACAATTTATCAAAGAAAGAAAAAGTTAATTTGATTATAATTCTAAAAAGATTAAAGAAAAAACCTAGCCTGGGACTGATCTGACTATAATCTGACAGTAAGGATATTCTAGTTTTGACTCTGGGTAACTGTTTATTCAGGATGACATTCTTAAAGGATTTTAATTTATACAACCAGAAAAACTTGCAAATTCTAACCTCCTAAATCTACTTTAAAACTCTGCATCTGCTTCTTACTTAAACCACATGTTTCTACTTAAAACTATCTAGTTCCAACTCCTCAGGCCCTGTATAAGTAGTAATCCAGTGGGCCAACCATATAATTGTATATTCAACAAGTAAATTCCTGAGAAACTCTTATAAAAAAGACATCCTTTAAAAGATTCCTTTTATATGCTCAATCGCAATAATAGAAAATCACAACTGCAAAGGACTTTAGGTGTGATTAAACATTATAAGAGATGTCAGGAAAGCTACAAAAGGCAGATCATGTTGAACTGAGAAGTAGTCAGCTTTCTGTTAACATCTGTTTGCAAATATGGAGTGATTTAGTAAATGCCAATCCAATGAAATCATTATGCTGACAGGGAAAGAAAAAGGCACTTGTCTAAATTCATTAATGAACCCCTGAACTTGAGGACGACTGATAGAAGACCACCTTACCTGGCAGTGAAACACATATTCAGGAGTCGTCTTTTTGTATTTCATATTCCACACAAGGGCCACACCGTCAGGCTCATGGGGAGCATCTTCATTGTTATTGTAGGAAGCCACAAGTAACTCTGGGTACTTATACAAGTGAATGGGGAAAACAAAGTCTATACATAATCAGAAATATTTCAAGTTCCTATTTATCTGAGCACCTATCAGACTGTTCTGAAGATACAAGAAAGATTATCTATATAGTTAAACTCATCAACATATTAGTCCAAATTTACATTAGTCCAGTTAAATATTTAAAATGTTTGTTAAACACAATTAAAGTATGGGTTTAAGTTTTATCCAAAGTAATCAAATTAATAAAACTTGGTTTTGTCAAAAAGTTCTGAATTTCAAAAATAAATGTTTAAATACTTTCTTTCAATGTACATAAGATAGAATAAATATGGGAACATTAGAGCCGTTACCTATTAAGTGACATATACTGACTTAATTACAAAAGTTCCTATAATTAGAATAAAACTACATGTTCATTACAATTCAGAAATATTTAACCAATTTCATTATACTTTACCTGAGATGACCAATCCAAACAACTAACAACTCGATGCTTTGACCAACGTTCATCAAAAAATTGCCGATTTAATGATAGTTTAGCACCTGCTTGAATCTCTCTACAGAAAAAGACCAAGCCCCCCACAAGTCAGTGTTATAAGTTATATCACTCTTAATCTTAAGATAATTTAACACTGCTGAAGCTATAATGATAGCAATTAAGCATTACCCTTCTTTGTCTTCCAAATCTCTTCCACTGTAGTCAAAGAAGATGTTTATCTGCTCAGAAAGGGCTCTTTCTACAATCCTTGTAGAATGGTCAAAGAAACTTAAAAATTCTTCTGAGTGCAAAATCTGTTGTTTTTCTTCTTCAGTTAGCTCATGAGGGGGAGCTGGAAAACATTTTTTTTTTTGAAGTATGATTTAGGTAGTCAAATCATGTCAACTCAATATCAGTTTCAATCAAGAAATGCCACACATTCTTTTAAAACTGGATATACTGCTTAGAGCATTTTGTTCTACTTTAGTACATAAACAATAAGAGAAATCTTAATAGGAATCAGCAAAAAGTTTTAAAATCAAATTCTTTAAGATACCTTTATTATCACTTTCTTCATCTTTTTTAAAAGTTTTCTCTTCTTCAGGTTCAACAGGAGGCTTAGGGGCTACTACATCATCTTCTTCTTCATCATCTGAACAAAAAAAATGGGACAATTAATTATTTCTATGAAAATAGCTAATAACTTTTGAGAGAGTATTTCAGAAGATACCTCAGCTCCCTAGATAATAGTAAATTGCTATGATAAGACAAACTACAAATAAAATTAACTTTACCAGCACCATCTTAAACAATTAAGTAGAACCTCTTGATTTTCATACATACCTATGTGAGACCTCATCAAGAGTTGTACTAAATTCTGTAGCTACATAAGCATAAAGAAGACATATAAGCAAATAGTATGAAATCCTCACAGAAGTCTCTAAAAGCTTGCAAGCATTTATTATTCCAGACAGAACAACATGCAACTCCTGCATAGTTTTATATAGCATGCTGACACATTAATGCTGCAGAATGAAGAAAATCAAATGTCTAAAATAGCCCACAGAGCTGGCTGCTCACTTGTGATCTGAAACCATCAGTGTCTAATGGGTCTTCCTATGGCACAAAGACGGCTTACATTAACTCTCAGGTTGCTATTTGAGAGGCAGATTTTAAAGATAATAGCTATGAGATCACATTTTCTATTCTGTCATTTTAAATGCAAGTCTCATTATCTACCATTGTATGATGTGGCAATAAGTACTTAAAACAGCATTTTCTTTAATTTTAATAAAAATATATTGATATTACAATTTTATGACTTTTAAAAACTACCAAGTCCCTTGCATCTCCAACCAGGAAATAACTTAAAATCGTTTCTTTAAAAATGTTACAGGACATACAACCCTTCCCTGCTTTCTCTTTAGCTACAAACCAAGGTAGACTTTCATGAAGAAAGCAAGTATTTGTATTGCTCTGCATGTCTCATCTTTCTACAAGGGAATGGCGGCAGGCATCTGCAGCAGCGTGCATCTCAAGCAATGAAAGCCATTCAATAAGGGGACTTTCCTTGTCTGTGACAACCATTTCCTTGACCCAAGTAGAAAACTATCTAAAACACACATACATACGGCCTACACAAAAGAATGGTCAAGGATGGGAACCAGCTGCCAAGTCATGGTCCCAGCAGCCAGGCCAGCTGACTAGATAGCAACAACCAGATGGCACTGCTGGGATTGTGTCTTTCTGCTACAAGGTGGCAATGGGATGGCATAACATTCTTCCGCTTGACTGCTTCCAATCCTGTGTCTCTCCCCAATGGCGAGTCAGTGCAATTACCCACACTCCAGGAGGCCTACAGACAAGTCTTTACCCTGCAAACAAAATGCAGCTTGTAGGCCACACCAGCTGCCAAAACCACACACATAGTGTTAGATTTAGAGAGCTATGAAAATCTTTCTAACTCTATAGTATAAGCAATAAAAATATAACTGTACCTGTGGAAAGAAAGCTTTAAATGACAGTGTATAATGTGCACAATGATACAACCTCCAACTTAATCAAAATGATAATGACGTATGCCAATCCTACATTACTTGAAATTGAACGATTTTTACGTTCTGACAAGTTTACAGAACTAGGATAAATGGCACGAATGATTTCAATATATGCTCATACTTTTGAACCAAATGGTGAAGGTTAAAATTTTTCCTTTCAAGGGCCTCAATCAGCCACAAAGGAAAACAGTAATCACTGTCTTTTCAGCCAGCCCAACCGCATTTGTCAGCCCTTTCTCCGTCAATGCAGCCAGAGCAATCAACCTGCCAAACATTCAGAATGGAAAAACAATCTGAAAATACAGGGTATAATGCACCTGCCAGTGAAAATGGCCATTTCAAGAAAAGCTAGTGATCTCAGTGACCCTGCTGAGGAGGCGGTGGTGCAAAGGGGAAAGAACACGTAAAAGAATTCTTAGTGATCGCCACTCTCTTGCACATTGACACTTCCTTACAAAGCATGCCAATTACAGCTTTTGTGCTACTTAAAAAAAAATGAAAGCTTTTTTGGGCAAAATAATCACATAGAGAAACAGAAAGACACTACTCCTTTTTAGATGAATTCTCATATACAAAGGATTATTAATCTGAAAACAGTATAACTGATGGTGATTCTATACTGTACCGTTTGAACATTAGGATAAAACTCACTATAAAATATCCATAGGTTTAGTGTAATAAAATAGTCACATTTAACTTAAAAGTTGACTTCTAGAATAACGGGATATTTTACATCTATTAAAAATAGTATGAGAAAAAAGCCAAAATATATCTCATAAACAAAGTGTGTCTCATGTTCTAGTAACAGCTCTCCTAATTAATTGTTAACTAGTAGGGTTTACAATAGGTAAGTCCTAAACTTAAGGACAGAAACTTTGAGTTACCTTGGACAAGTCATTCTTGAGCATTGTTAATTATAAATTACAGCTTCCTACCCACATTTTATTTTCCTCCCTCTACTTTGTTGTATTATACGGTTCCTAAGTACCATTGCCATGACAGGTGTCAAATTTCTGTCATAATGCACTTGGTCAGTATTTCAGTGCTAAGTGACCTAGTAATCTACATATTTAACAGAAAGCATCTTGTTTACAGACACTCTTTCCTTTTAATATTTAAATGTGATGAAGTACATTAGTTAGTCAATGATCTGTATCTGCCCACTACCCAGCATTTGCAGTGCGACATGTAGTAGTTGGTATCAACTATTTAATATATGCTTTTAGAATTTCACTGTAGAATCAATGACTGTGCCTCCCTTTGGATAAAGACTAAATATGGATTTAAAAACTATAACTGGCACTTTAAACCCAAGCTTCAGAAAGCTGATTAGGCCAAATGAATTTCTAAGAATATAAAAACGAATGATATGCTGCTCTTTCAAAATTGCAGAATGCACTAATTTTTGTTATAAAGCTGATCCTAAGCAATTATCTACACATATCAAATAAAGGAAGTTCCTCTGGAACTCTTACTACAAACTAATCTAAGCTATTCCAGGACTACAAATACGGTAAAAAATTACAGTATTACAAGTTTATAGATTTTCGAAGTTAGTCTCTTCATACATAGTAAGCTATAATATATTTAAAAACTGGAAAAGGCTGTAACAGTACAGGCAGACTAAAATGGGACTGCCATGCCCCATCAATTTACTGATGAATATTCATTACACTGCTAAGTGGTTAACTCCATGCTTTCTCTGACAGGGAAGCTAAGGTTACAAACTGAGCAGTAAAGAGCACAGAGAAGTAGCAGTTACTTTTGAAATGACAAATCTCTTGACAATGAATGCTGAAACTAGGTTTAATGAACCATTGGATTTTTACTTTGCGTTAACATCAAAATTGTGATGTATTTTGGTGAGATGGGAAGAAAAAGGGCTCTGTAAATTAAGCTGCACCTAGAGATAGCATTGAGGAATGAATTCCAGTTGTCAGGACAATCTGCTACTAGGGAGTAAATTAATCCAAGTTAAATCATCTGTGAAATGGGTGGCTTTTGTTAAACTGAAGATGTTTTCAGAACAAAGTTTTCTCATTTATATCATATTATATTTAAGAATAAGCTGTGAAATATATCTTGAATTATTTAAAAATATTAGAACATATTTAAAAAGTAATGTGCAAGCTCTTGGAATATCCTCGCTACACGAACATTGCTACTTATGTCTGATCACTTAGGATTATCAGTGTGAAGTTGATAAATCCCACCTTTAGTGCATTATTGTTTAGGAAATACCTTTACTGGCAAATACATTATATTGGTATACACCTTTTTATGACAATCTATTACCCTATAAAGAATTCCTAACATAAAGCAGATTGATGGTACAAAGGAAGTTGCTAATGAGTTCTGAAAATCAGGGAATGTGCTGATTTCACTTGTAAAAATTCAACTTATGAATAACTTGGCAAACATCTATGAAAACATTAGAGAAAATTCCTGAATCATTAGTTTAAATATATAGACTAGGGCCAGGCATGGTGGCACATGCCTTTAATGCCAGCATTCAGAAGGCAGAGGTAGGAAGATCGCTGTAAGTTGGAGGCCACTTTGAGACTACATAGTGAATTCCAGGTCAGCCTGGGCTAGAGTGAGACCTTACCTCGAAAAATGGAAAAAAAAAAAATACAGACTAGGGAACTGGAGAGATGGCCCAGTGGTTAAAGGTGCTTGCTTGCAAAGTCTGCCAGTCCAGGTTCAATTCTCCAGTATCCACATAAAGCCAGACACACAAAGTGGTTCATGTAAAATAAATTAATTAATGTATTTAAAAATACACAAATAAAAATAAGACTAGATAGGAATGATTTTCTTTAACATTTTCAAAATAATGTTTTTCTGGACCAGAATCACTTTGACCACTTAATCTCAACCCACTTGCCCCTAACTTCACATTCCTGTCTATACCTTACAGTCAAATGAGTATTTATGAGAAGCACTAGGATGAAGCTTCATCAGTTCATCTATGAAATCTACTTTGTTTTGTTTTTGTTTTACATTTAAAGTAAGATGTAAGATTACTTGTATTTGCGTAATTAATTTGGATTTTTCAACAAGGGCCACATATACCTGGCTTTTAATCAAAAGTATTTTGAATTGGGATATGCTACTTAAGGAGATAAATTTTAAAAAAGGAATAATAGAGGTGGAGATATGGCTCAGCAGTTGAGATGCTTGTCTGCAAAGCCTAAAGACCAGGGTTTGAGTCTCCAGTACCTGCACAAAGTAGTACATGCATCTAGAGTTTGTTTGCAGTGGCTAGAAGCCCTGGCGTGCCCATTCTCTCTGCCTCTTTCTCTACTTGCAAATAAATAAATTTTTTTAAAAAAAGAATATCAGAATATAGCATTTACTTTAATATGGAATTTGTTTTAACATATTATTTTTATTCAAGTGTGTTTGCCCATGTTTGTGAGTGTGGAGGGTACAACCTCAGGTGTCATCCTCAGGAATGCCATCCGCTTTTTAAGGAACATGATCTCTTGTTGGGCTGGAGCTAGAATGGCTGGCCAGCAAGCCCAGGAATTCTGTCTCTGCCTCTCCAGTGCTAGAATTACAGGACTAGGCCACCACACTTAGCTTTTTTTTTTCTTTGCTTGTGTGTGACATGTGACGTGTGGTACATACGTGTGAACGTGCTCGTTTTGTGGTAGCCAGACCAGAATGCTGGGGTCCCCTTCCATTGCTCTTGTTTGTTCTTTTGTTGTTTTGTTTTTTCGAGGTAGGGTCTCACTCTAGCCCAGGCTGACCTGTATTCACTCTGTAGCCCAGACTGGCTTGAACTCATGGCAATCCTCCTACCTCTGCCTCCCAAGTGCTGGGATTAAAGGTGTGTGCCACCACTTCCAGCCCCTCTTCTGCCAATTCTCATTTTGAATCAGAGTCTCTTAGTGATACTGAAGCTTGCTGTTTTTCCATAAGCCCACGTAATTCCCTAGTCTCTGCTCCCCTCTGCAGGAATGGGGTTACCCATGTCATGCCCAGCTATTTATATGGGTTCTGAAATTTTGAACTTGTATGGTTTTGGGCCCCCTTAGGCCCTCATGCTTGTGCAGGAAGCTCGCTAACTGTTGAGCCATCTCTCTAGCCTCATACCAGGCTTTGTTTGTTTGTTTTTCAAGGTATGGTCTTACTCTAGCCCAGGCTGACCTGGAATTCACTAGACAGTCCCAGGCTGGCCTTGAACCCACAGCTATCCTCCTACTTCTGCCTCCCAAGTGCTGGGATTAAAGGCATGCACTACCATGCCTGGCTCAGACTTGGCATTTACATGGGTTCTGAGGATCTTCATGCTTGCTAGGCAAGCACTTTACTGACAGCTATTGTCCTTAGCTTTCTACATATCTTTCAAATATAAAATTTGGATTTCACTTAGGCTATACTAGCATAATTAATAGAACCTGTTATCTCTAATCTCATCAAATATTACATTTTACTAGGGCCATAACATCAGATATTCCAATTCATATCTTTTAGTTCAAGACTAAGAATGGGTGCTACAATGTTAAGCTATATTTATATTCTTACAGATTGAAGTTTAAATCTAATTTATCAAATAATTATTTCAGAATTTTTAAAAGCTCCATTTTGGATGAAGATAATACTGAATCAGAAAGCCCAGAAATTTGGTCTACTTGGGAAGTGTGGATTCTAGATGATATGATTATGCAATAAAAGATTGAATTATTTACATATAACAATCTTCTGCATATATAAATGCTCACCAATAGGTACTGAAGAAAAATCCCTGACCATTAAACCACAAACAATCCATTACAATTCCTTCACATGTAAAGAAAGTGGAGTGGAGTGAGAAAAATGGCACTTCACCAGAGATCAAGAGCCAGGTTGTTCTGCTTGTAGCCCTGATATTTTTCCCACTATGGATTTTAGGTTCATCAATTAACTTCCCAGGACCCCAGTTCCTAAATATGTAAACAAGGTAATTAGATTAAAGAGCCTTTAGGATTTCTTCCTACCTTAAGTTCTTTTTTTTCTAAAAATAACAACTGAAAAGGTAGATAAAATAACTCCATCTTCAAAAGAGTTAAAACTTTCAAAGGTAAAAGAAGTAACTCCCAGGAGTATATCTATGGGCATCACTCAGGCCAGAGCTGTTTACCTGCTGAGAAGGAAATTGGCTGAGGTCACATGGTCTTAGTCAATTTCATTCACAGTAGGTGCTTTAAGACAGCAAGGCATCTTGGTTCAGAAACAGTACTACCAACTTACAGCCTAAACTTGACAGCAAACGATAGCTAGAATGGGGAAAAGAAAAACAAGGCAAAATAAAACCGCCTTTTAAACGAATAAATTTGGCCATTTAAAGAAAATAAAATGGAAGATAGGTAAGAATTTTGACCAATTTTTCCTCATGCTACTTCTGCACTGATCATATCTGCACTGATCATACTGCTGTCTGAATATATTGCCTGCTACATTCCGGTTGTGATTCTCCAATATTTTTCTCATGTTGAGTTTTTAAATTTGTCACAGAATTACATTTAAAAAAAATCACAGTGCTTTGGATTAAACCTTGACTTACGCATATAAGGCAAGCACTCTATCACTGAATACTCTCAACCCTGATAAGTAATTCTTTGGAAAATATGTCAATTTATTAATTTCTTGTGTGTGTGTGTGTGTGTGTGTGTGAGCCATGGCATGAGTGTGAAGATCGGAGTTGTCTGTGCTCTCTTTTCTTTGAGACAATGTCACCTGAATCTGGCTTTTATGTGGGTGGCTGGGGGACTGAACCCCAGGCCACCAGGATTTTGCAAGCAAGTGCCTTTAACAGCTGAGGTATAACACCCTAGGCTACCTATTAATTATTATTTTTATTTTTTTCTATTAAGTAATTTTTAATGGTAACCACCTAGGCTGAGTTTGAGGATCCCTGTATTAAAGTAATGGGGAAAGAATGAATACAGTTAAGTGCAAAGTGCTTACATTATAAAAATCTCAATTTTAAGGATTTTTTCTTGCCCTCTAAAACTTTTACAACCTCAGAAA
>PVHP010014326.1:0-19372 GCA_004024765.1 Zapus hudsonius | reverse complement strand
ATACATGACAAACTCACGAGACTCAATCAATACTTGCTAGACTGTAAACAAACAGGCATGGGCTTTTATAAAATTTATACCTAAATCTAGGCTGCATAGGAAAACTTTTTTCAAATGATGGTTAAGTGGACATACTCATTAGAAATTGTTCACCCACCTTGTCATTTTCACATCTGTTAGTAAAGACAAATTCTATTTAGCACTAGTGGAAATCAAAGTTGCTTACTGGTTTTTTTTTTTTGAGGTAGGGTCTCCTCTGTCCCAGACTGACCTGGAATTCACTAATGTGGTCTACAGGAGAATCACCCACCCTGAGGGGTGGTCTTGAACTCACATAGATCCTCCTACCTCTGCCTGGGATTAAAGGTATGCGGAAGTTGCTTATTCTTTACTCTGAGACTATCACTAAAATTATCAGATACACTGATAAATTAGACAAACCACGGACTCCTTTAAACTACAGGGCTACACCAGTAAGTTTAGTGTGCTGTGGCCATCATTTTTTAAAAAGGAAATATAAAACTTGTTTTATTATACACTTGGAGCTGTCTGTATCAGACTTTACTAAAACTTAAATTAATTATTGTAGGTTACAATCATGAAAACATGAAAGAGGTTGCTTTGTGGCATCATGGAGGAGAAAGCGCACCTCAGGGTCAGTGTGACTTGGTTTAGAATCATAGTGACTAGCTACACAACCCTTGAGAAATTACCTTTCTTCCACTTTTGCTTATTCACTTGTAGATAAGAACCAATGCTTGACTTTCAGGATTTGGGTGAGAAGATTAGAAATAAAATATCTCATATAATGCCTGCCATGTAGTGAGTACTCTTGTGACATTATAGTTTTCAGTCATCAATTCAAGCATGGCATTCTGAGAACTGTTACTGCTCATATAATATGCTTAAGACATGTTGACAGGTTTAGTTTGGCTCATAATATTCAGAGGACTAGAGAGAACATAAAATAAGCACATGCATGCAATGTTACAAAATTGAATTCAAGAAGGCTCTACAGGAGCATCAATACTGGCTTCATTTCTGGACCTTAGAATAAACAATGATTAGGATACTGTCATATTAAAACATTTCATCAATAATTATAACATTAACATTTGAAAACAACCCACTTTTTAGTAGTTGCTTCTAGAGTGAAAACAAGAAAATAAACATCCCATGTAGGCAAAATCATTCTCTTGAGTAGGCAATACTAATTAATTCCTTCACTGAACATTTCTAGACTATTCACTACATGCCAGACACTCCATGGTCTCCTTGATCATGGAGAACCTAGAAAAGAAGTGTAAGCCAGTGAACAATGCTAAAGGCCTTGTGCTGAGTGAAGACAACAGTTTTCACCTTGAGCCTGTTGGTGGGTCGTTAACTTAGCTAACAAATTATGATCATGCTTTTTAAGTTATTTGCAAGATAAAAATAGGAAAAATGATTTTTGAAGGATGCCAGCTATATGTTCAAATTAATTCAAGAGCACACATTCACATTTAAAAATTATAAGCATCTCAAATATAAGCACATAAAATTGCAAATTTCACATAGGACTCAAAGTTGCATATATATATATATATATATATATATATGTATACACATATATAAAACTTGTGAAAAATATACTCATAGAGAACTTTCTAAATCCTCCAGATAGAGTATTATGATAATTAGACTAATTTTAAAAATGAAGGTCTTCACTTACATTTAATATAATTATAGCTATATTATAACAGGCAATGTCCTAAATACTTTCAGAATACTTTACATTTCAAGCATACAAAACACTTCATCATGTGATGGTATAACTAAAAATACAATCTCCTAATTAACAGATGAAAAAGATTGTTAAAATGAGTCACTGTGAAGAAAAAAGAAAAAAAGCCACTGTGGCTATTTTGCTCACTTTCTGAGTTAACATATCTAATAATATAACTTCAAAAAGTTATAGATAAAATACTTTAATTAATGAACGAGTTAATAAATTAGTATTTTCTGGATATTATAGAATCCTGCACATTTAGTACTGTCCATACTGATAATTTAACTCCTTCCTTCTCCCCTCCCTTCCACCCACCCAACTTTTCTTCCTTCCAAGTTTTTGTGTTTCAAGTAAGTTTACCATTAGTGGCTTGGTCATCTTGTTTCTTTTTTTCCTGTTAGGCAAAAGATTTTAGCTGGGTGTGGTGGCACATGCCTTTAATCCCAGCACTCAGGAGGCAAAGAAGTAGGGGGAAGCCATGAGTTCAAGGCCACCCTGAGACTACATAGTGAATTCCAGGTAAACCTGGGCTAGAATAAGACATTACTTGGGGGGGAATGCTTACATAAAAATGAACATTTACATAATAAAGTAAAAAATAATGGGATAAAAATGTTACCTTGGTTTCCTCAAGATTTATTCTCTCTCTCTTTTCTTTTTTATGTTTTAGAGAGATTTCATTAGATTAACAGAAAGAAAGAGGAGACAGTATGAAGAGCTCCTGTCCACAGAGCAAGGGCTGGGTAAAGACCTCAAAAATTTCTAATCATTGCATGTCTGTCTGATAGTGTCAGCGCTTCTTGGAAGCAAGTAAAAGGAAATGTTTGTTTATAGTGTTTGATTTCACCTCCATCCTCTGATAGCAGAAAAAGGCGAGTTGTTAAAAGTATATGCAGCGAAAGTAGAAGGGAGATGATTTGGGGATACAGAGACCAAGGAGCTGGGGAATAAGAAAGGGAGGAGTGAATATGAACTAAGTATATTATGTGCATGTATAAAAATGTCAATAAAACTCATTATTTTTATAATTAATATACACTTAAAAAGGGTATTTGGTGATCTATTAAGTCAAATAGTTATAAATAGGGATAACTAATTTTCTGAGATAAATACAAATATGAAAATTTAGACATTTTAGGAATGGGATTACAGTAGTGTGCTGGAATTACAGAAACCCACCACAGCTTTAGGCTTTTCACATGGTGTTTGTCAAACCAAACTTGGATACTCTGGCTTGAGTGGTGGGCTCTTTATACACTGAGCCATCTCCCTAGCCCCCAAAGTATAGAAACTTTATCCAACAAGTTGGGTTATAGTGGTTCATTCCTTCAATCCTAGTACTCAAGAGACGGAGGTAGGAGGATCACTTGTGGTGGAAGCCAATTTAAGACTATAGAGCGAGTTCCAGGTCAGCTTGGGCTAGAGTAAAACCCTGTCTCAAAAACAAAACAAAGAACTCCCCCCCCCCCCAAAAAAAAAAAAAAAAGAACAACAGCAACAAAAAGGAATTCATGCCTGGTGCTTTAAACCTGGTCAAAAGCCCAAGGCTAGGGAGGTCATAAACCCTAGCGGGGAAACCTACTACCATTGTTATGCTAAATGAGCAGGTTGTCAAAAATGCTTTCTAAAAATTTATGTTTATACCCAGCCATTAATGCTGTTCTCAGCCTGGATCACAGAACCCTTGTTTTGCAGTGGGCACAGATTAATGCAGAAAAACACAGAGCTGCAGAAAGTGCTGAGAGTAAGTGGCTACACTGTGCTCAGGCTTAAAAAGGACATTTATAGCACTCCTCCAGGCTCAGGGAAAACCGGCTACAAAGAAATGCTAAGAGTAAGAGGATGGGGAGGAGTGCTGTGGAATGCTGTCTTCTGAACACAACACGAACAGTATACTCATGAACCTACAACATCGGTGGGTGGTTTCCTGCACAAAATTGAGTCTTTTAACATTCCATTATGGTTGGGGAGGGGATTATGAGACATTACTCCTCCCAGTGGAGCTACTGGCAGTTAATGGTTACTGGGACGGGGGAACTGTGTTTTTCAATGGTCTAACCACTGGAAAATTGCCCTCAACCCAGTAAATAATCCCCCAGCCATGCTCACAGATGCAACCCTAGTTAACTCAGTGGGTCACTTAAAAAAAAAATTGGAAGTAGGAAGAGGATTAGGTAGGAAGAAATTATTTTGGGAGTGGGAAGGGAATAAGAGAAGGTATGGAGGATGAATACAATCATGTATGAAATTTTAAAAAATAAAATTAAGAAAGGCTTACTTACTGTGGGCCCAAAATAACAAGTTCCAAAATTGTCACTAGCTCTAAATTCATAACTCATTTAGTGGCAAACCCCGACATGATCAGAAATAAGGCTATTTATAAGCATTATTCACCTCATTAAGAATGTTTATATCTTTTGTTTACAAAATATTAATGCCTAAGATCCTGCTGGAATGTTAACATGATAAATCTACTTACTACTTTTCTAAAATCTACTTTCCAGAACTCATACATACATGGCCCCAAATGTTTCAGTAAGAGATTGTGGGCCTGCATTAGTGATCTCATATAAACCTCTCTTATGTATAACATAAATTCATTAACCTCATTGGTAAAAAATTTCATATTTCTTTATGTATGAATCATTAACTACTTAGTGATAGTGAAAAAATTAATTCTCCACTTAAAATGGTGCTCTGGTTTAAAAGCCAAAGGAGTCCATAGTTAATGCAAGCATCTGTTCCTTGAGTTCCACACAGATGAATGGCGACTAAACAGTTAGCACAGGTGAATCCCTAACCCATAAAAGAGAAAGTTAAAGAATTAGGTCTAGATTTCTTCTTCTTTTGTTTCTTTTTGTGGTGTTGGAAACTGAACCCAGGGCCTCATACATACTAAAGTGCTCTACCACTGAGTTATATCCTCAGCTCAACATGTGCTTATTACTTGAACAATGATGACAGCATTACCAGAGTACATATGCTACAGAAAATCATTCGCATGACTTCCTTTACTATGCAATGCAATCTCTGATGAGAATTATGCTCAATGACAGAAATAGAACACAGCTTTTCTGCTTCTCAAAGTAAATACCAGTGACAAAATGAAGACCAAAAACTTAAATTATAAAACTAAATTAACTTAATTATAACACTAAAAAGCAATGAAAGAAAAAGTTTAAAACTCTAAAAACAAAAACATATAATCACATGTGACAAAGCATTATTGGCTTTATATTTGCCTAAAAAAAAAAATAACAAAAAGAAAAAGAAAGAAGAAAAATGCCCAAAGAATCTACTTACTTAACATGAGGTCTCAATGACAATTAGAGTAAGGACAGAAATTCACCTTCTTTGGGTTGAGCCATAACTGGAGTCTGAGTTTCCTTTGTGTATGTGACGATTTCTCGAGGAGGAAAGTCAACTTGTGTAATTTTGGCCATTCCAAGTTTAATAGGTCCTCGTCTAAATTAAGTGAATACAAATGTTTTAAAATACACCAAATGATACATTTTAGTTTCATCAAACATGTTATTTCCAAAAATTAAGAATTAAACACTCATGTATATCCAGCACTGTAATTAAAAACCCTGTTTTGCTCAACAAATGTCCGATGAACAATGAATTGCTTTATTTTTAAAAAAGGATTAGAAGGCAGCAAAATGAACAATATTTCTGAACCATTCAGGGTGTTTATCCTTCACTATCAAAAGGTAAATAATTTAATTTTTTAAGAGGAAATATGTGGGTAATAATAGAGTTTAAGGACAGGAGTTTCAAAGTTGGGTTGCTGAAAAAGGAGTTTGTAAGAACTCAGAGATATGATTGCAGACTTTTATTTTTTTATTTTTTGGTTTTTCGAGGTAGGGCTCGCTCTAGCCCAGGCTGACCTGGAATTCACTCTGTAGTCTCAGGCTGGCCTCAAACTCACAGTGATCCTCCTATCTCTGCCTCCCGAGAGCTGGGATTAAGGGCGTGTACCACCACACCCGGCATGATTGCAGAGTTTTTGAAGACTCGAATACATAGATCTCACTCATGTTTAGTTCCATTTACTATTACAAAACTTCAACTTTAAGACTGAAAAAATGGGTTTCTGTTGAAAGCCCCTTTTCTACTTCTTATGTTAGGCAGATACTGAATCACATTGTCATTGTGGATTTAAAAAGAAATATTTAAAATGTTTTTAATCTTTATGTAGCCAATATTATCCATGATCCATAGCAGACAAACTATGGTTCAAATATTCTACACCTAGACTAAAGCAACTGATTTTTAAAATATTTATTTGTAAGCAGAGAGAGAGAGAGAGAGAGAGAGAGAGAGAGAGAGAGAGAGAGAGAGAAGCTGGGCATGGTGGCGCATGCCTTTAATCCCAGCACTCGGGAGACAGAGGTAAGAGGATCACCATGAGTTCAAGGCCACCCTGAGACTACAGAGTGAATTCCAGGTCAGCCTGGGCTAGAGTGAGACCCTACCTCGAACCCCCCCCCCAAAAAAAAAAAGAAAAAGAGAGAGAGAAGAGAAAAAGAATAAATGAGAATATGGTTTGCCAGGGCCTCTGGCCACTGCAAATGAATGACAGATGCATGATGCACCACTTTGTGCATCTGGCTTTATGTGGGCACTCGGGAATTGAACCCAGGTTTTGCAGGCAAGTGTCTTAACCACTAAGCCATTTCTCCAGCCTCAGATTTTAAAAATATAAGAAAACTATGGAAATTATTCCTGGTTTAATAAAATGGAAGAATTATAGTATTTTTGACATATGTATGGAAAGAATTACAGCTGAAGAGTATTTACTAAAAGAAAAATACTAACTAGAAATTTTTACTTGAATATTATATTACATATTTAAATTATAAACTAATGTATGCTTCTAAACTGCCAAAGAAGTTCTTAATTATGAAACTTTCTTAAAAGAATATCCGATAAACATTGTTGTAACTTACCAAATAAGAGGTAGGCTATATGAAATATGTATGTCATTGATAATGTAACAATACATATATGAATTTTTTCAGTATGTTACTGGTGATATACATAAAACATTTTTAAATTCTATTTAATAACCAAATTCACTCTATATAAAAAGTATAATAAAATTAATACACTTAAAAATTAACTTTCGAGCCGGGCATGGTGGCACACGCACTCGGGAGGCAGAGGTTAGGAGGATCACCATGAGTTCAAGGCCACCCTGAAACTACAGAGTGAGTTCCAGATCAGCCTGGGCTAGAGTGAGACCCTACCTCGAAAAACCAAAATAAATAAATAATAAATAAATAAAATAAAAATTAACTTTCGAGCCAGGCTTCGTGGTGCACACGTATAATTCTAAGCCCTTAGGAGATAAAAGCAGGAGAATTAAGAGTTAAAGGTCAGTTCAGCTACATAGTGAGTTCAAGGCCAGCCTGGGCTGTATGAGACACTATCTCAAACACACACACACACACACACACACACACACACACACACACACACATACACACACACAAAACAACAAAAAAATTAACTTGCTTTAAGATCCAACATTATGGGTCATAAGAAAATTTTCATGTGTTTTCAACTTTAAAAATATCTTGGACTGAAGAGATGGCTCAGTGGTTAAAACGCTTGCCTGCAATGCTTAAGGACTTGGGTTCAATTCTCTAGTAACCAAAAAAAGCCAGATGCACAAGGTGGTGCATGCGTCTGGAGTTTGTTTGCAGTGGCTGGAGGCCTGGGAGCACCTATCTCATTTTTCTCTCTCTCTCTCTCTCTCAAATCAATTATCTCTCAAATCAATTCAAATAAAAAATTTTGAAACTATCATAAGGGGAAAAACATATCAAATAATTAAAAGTAAAATTTAAGTATATCTGAAGCAATCTCGAGTAGTAGAAGAATAAATAAGACTTGAAATAAGAACTTTGTACTCTGATTTTAAGATACAAATTATTAACTTGAAAGCACACGGAACCCAATAGTCAAAACTATATCAAAACAAACAAAACACCCCCACAAGATTTTGAATGAAAATGGGGAGAGGGAAAAAGCCTCAGGGCAGCCAAGAGAAAGATTTTTTTGGTTAATACATGGAAGCTCACTTATTTTTTAAAAATATTTATTCATTTTCAAGCAGAGAGATACAGAAGAGATAGAGATAGAGAGAGAGAGAGAGAGAGAGAGAGAGAGAGAGAGCACCAAGGCTACCATCTTGTGGGTCTGCCCTATGTGGGTACTGGGGAATTGAACCGGGGGCCTTAGGCACTGGAGGCAAGTGCCTTAACTGCTGAGCCATGTCTCCAGCCCTCACTTACTTTTTTATGTCTTATTTCAAGGCTTATTTACCCTTGCTTTGGATACACTTCTCAAGTATATGGTTACACGTTGTAGAATCTGCAGGTTCCCAGGGGAGAGCGCTGTCTGAGTCGGGCACATGACAGCAGGAAATGTTTATAACTTGTATTGGAGCCCAGAATAAATGAGTGGACGAATACATGAAAGAATAAATAAACAAATTTTGGGAGGAATTGTGGAGCATTCAATACATCTGCTCCTCTCAAAACTTTAGACTCATCAGTGAATTTTAGTATACTTAATACTCATTTCATGTTCATACTCAAATTATAACATTTATTTTTAAAGTTTTGGAAGTTTTCATTATATTTTAGAAAATTTTATATAACAAATATAGAAATAAGAAAAAGAATTTGGACATTTAAGTGAGTAGACTTATGGTACCTAGAAAATTACACGTGAAGAATATTTCTTTCACCAATAATAAAACAGGATAAGTAAGGTGCCACAGTAAAATATAATTCTTGTCCTAACTATATATTATAATATTAGAAACTCAAGCAAAATAAAATTAGGATAGTTTCATAAGGAATCACATTACTTATTAAAGAGGGAAGGTAATAAATCTATTCAATACCCCAAATCGGAATCTGAGTGAAGCTGAAGAACTGATGGATCTGTATCCCAATGCAGCGTCCTAAATGGTTGTAGGACAACCATGAAGCATTAGTGAAAAAGGCATAGGTTAGTCAAGCAAATACATTCTATGAATAACTAAAGCTAAGGTACTTTCACAATTAAAACTACTTGTTCTGGTTAGTAAGGTGATAACAAAAACACACACTAGGCATTACTCCATGCTCTCGTGCATGCAATAAGCATTGTTATATTTAAGAATGCAGGTATACAACCCAGAAATAGTTCAGTGTATTTTCAGATCTTGAGAAAAGAGTATTGCATAATGGAAAAAAATCATCTAATAAAAATAACAACTCAATATTTTATGGATAACTAGGCTATAAAATAATTTAAAATTTAAGATTCCTAATTAAAAAATCAGCAAAAATGGCATTAAATATGTGCAGGAAATTGTCATATTGGTAAAGGAAATGACTCAACACATAATAAGCCTTTTGGTAAGAAAACCAAAGACTATCCCACTGGGATACAAAATAGCTAAGTTTCCAAAATGTGACCTTGCTATAATTTTGGGTTAAGCACTGCCTTGGGCTTACATGTCAGCTGCTTTAGAAAAGAACTGAAGATTTCTGCCTCTAAGAAAAAAATGGGTTTTTCACTTGAAAAAAAATTTTACGTTAGAAGGATGTGCCTAGTTTTGGGAAGTAGATTAATCCTAAGTAAGTATTTGGTGATATTTTAGCATTGCCTAGTGCATGACTATCTCATGTCAGATCTTTTCCACTTAAACTAAATCTAGTCATTACTAAAACAAAAGGTACTTTATCATATTGGCATTCTTGTAGGTTAGCAATGCTGTACAATGCTAATAGCTCTGATTTAAAAAGTTAAGCACAGGACTATATTTAGTACTACCAGTTTTGGCAAATATATTTGTTTCTCATTTATATGCCATAATACACACTTCTAGTTCCTATAGTAGCTTTCCTATACTTTAATATATAACAACAAATGGTTTCTTAACCTTCCTATATAACCAATAAAAACAATTAGATGAAATAGAAAAGCCTTCATTTAAAAATATAGGGAAAGATCTTGGAATTTAAATTGGGTTGTATGGTGTGTGAAATAAAAAAAGGAAGCCACAGTAAAGACCTACTTTGTACTAAGCAATGAACAGCAACAAACTTGGGCTTTGTTAAACCAAAAGCAGTTCTATGAGATGGTCTCCAAGGAATGTTCTGTCAACAGCCTTTGTATTATACAAGGGCTCTAGCTGTGTCAATAACATAAACCTCCTTGTTGAGGATATCATTTTCATCTAAATCAAGTAAAACTTTATTTCAGAAGATGGACTAAAACATATTGTACAATATACATGATTAAACATAATAAAGGCAATTTCAGAAATATAAAGTAGAATTCCAGAATTCTTAGAAATAAGCTGATCCAAAATGGAAAAAAAGAAACAAGCATGGATTACCCATGAATTACTGTCATCTAAATTTCAGAACAAAAGCTATTGATAAAGTGAGCCATTGAGACAGGGGGATGTCCTTGAGTTCAAGGCCAGCTTTGGCCTACACATGAGTTCAAGACAGCCTGGGCTAGAGAGTGAGACCCTGACTCAAAAAAACAAAAAACAAAACAAAACAAAAAACCCCATACAAATCTACCTGTCCTCTTGTTTTAGAATCAATCATAAAATATAGAGTAAGCATATGCTAGCATAATATCCTTAGAGCTTTTCAATAAATTATCTTTAAGTTAATCATCTAATCATTAGATTATGTATTGTATGAAAGCAGATTATAACACAAAGTGTTATAATCTGTAATATTTAATAAAAATTTGGAAATTTAGTAGATATTTGTTATACATATAAATAAGTATTTTTCTAACCAGTACGTACTACCTATACCAATTTACGTATTCCAAACACCTTTAGTAGTTTCCAGGTTATCCAGGAGGACACATTTTATAATCTCAGTAAAGGTTACACAGTATTTTTGAAAACAAACTTACTGACAAGGCATTTTAACAGTCTCTCACTACTGTTCCTAATTGGAGTAAAGGCACTCATAAAGTATATGTGGCATCAGCATAAAGCTAACATGTAATAGTAAAGAAATTTAATCTTTAGAATACTTTCACTATGGTAATGTTGGCTGTAGAAGAAAAAACTTTCACTTAAAAATATCAGCTGCTTATTAGATCTTTAAAGGAATACTGATATACTTATATAAGAACAAAAGTATGATACAAATAACCATACCCTTAAAAATGAATTTAGAATGAGGAAGGAGGATTGCTGTGAGTTTGAGTCCAGCCTGGACTATAGAGTGAGTTCTAGGTCAGTCTGGACTACAGTGAGACCCTGGCTCAAAAAAACAAAATAGGCTGGGTATGGTGGCGCCTCCCAGCACTCGGGAGGCAGAGGTAGGAAGATTGCCATGAGTTCAAGGCCACCCTGAGACTACATAGTGAATTCCAGGTCAGCCTGGACTAGAGCGAGACCCTACCTCAAAAAAACAAACAAAAAAATAATAATTTAGACAAAAGCAATTATCTTCATAACATATTATCTTATAAGGTAATATTATTTCATAAAAGAAAGTTTTGGAAGAGTTATCACTTATCACCAAAAACAGTACTGTTACATTTGCCACTGTTGGAAAGCACATCTCAGAATCAAAATAGCAAGCTTTCTGTGCCTGTGGCTAATGATAACCTGATTACTCAAGAACTGAATAAAGGATTAGTTCCCTTACCTGCTCTTTTCTTTTAGAAACTTATTACTCAATGTGTCTTCCATCAAAGGGGCTCTCTCACATACACATACAAAAATACTTTTAAAAAACTATTAGAGATTTTAAGAAACTTTTTTTTCATTGTTGCTAAGGTCTTGGACATGACAGGCAAGCACTCTATCACTGAGCTACATCCCTAGCCCTTAGATTGTTTATTTAAAAGGTGTGCTAAGGTATATTTCTGAGAGGGGTATTTAACTTTTAGGCCAAAAATAAGGATTCTCAATCAGCTGTGGATTTTGACTTGCTGTGTTTACTCTCCTTTCAGCTGTCACAAGCAGTCAAAAAGTGCAATGCTTTAGCCGGGTGTGGTGGTGCACGCCTTTAATCCCAGCAGAGGTAGGAGGATTGCCATGAGTTCAAGGCCACCCTGAGACTACAGAGTGAATTCCAGGTCAGCCTGGGCTAGAGCGAGACCCTACCTTGAAAAACCAAAAAAAAAAAAAAAAAGTGCAATGCTTTAAACAGACTTGTATGTGCATGTATGCACATAAGATAGACTTTTCCCAACATGGTTTGTGGAGAAAGATGAACACTTGCTGAGCTTATGGAAAGCAAGCCACATGTGCATGTGGGGCACTCAAATATGCATGAGCTGCAGGTCTAATAAGGAGGATGCAAGCTCAACCAAACTCAGAAGCAAGTACTCCCACAATTCTCTTGGCAGTAATTACTTACTTATTCTTCATATTTCATGCATTATTATTTTCTATCTTACTTAGCAGAATTAGCTACTAATAGAACAGAATTGAGCTGCTTAATTGAACTGTTTTAATTTTCAATTACTGAATGGTAAATTATGCACAATAATGATTTTTATTGTATTTATAGCCCAAACATTCACATAAAAGACAATATATTTGACTAAATACACAAAATTTAAATGTAAATGTATTAACACCTCTATTTCTAATACAAAATTACTTAACTATTCACGGAGTGTGACAACTAAAATACTGTTGAAAAAATTTCTCCCAATTTACAATAAAAACTTCTATGTCATTAAAATTTTAAGATATGATTACTAAGTCGATAAAAATATTTACAATCCCCATAGGACTGGCAATATTGGGTACTGAATGCATTTTATCATAGAAATATTAAAAGAAAATCACTATACCTCGATCCCACGGCGCCATCTCCAGAGTCTTGGCTTCCAGCTTCACTGGGCGTGCTCACAGATTTGGAAGAGGGAGACATAGGAGGAGGGACTAGATAGTGAAATAGACAGGTATCCGCTGTTACTACACGGAGAGGATGCTCAGCTTATGACGTTTCAAAAATAATTTAACATGAAGTAAGTAACAAAAAAGGAAAAAAATGACAAACCAAAAAACAAAATACATGAATGAAAATGAATAGTAGAAAGAAAGGGGAAAAGACAAAGTTAACAATGCATGCTGGAGATTCATGCAATTTCTCTGGCAAAATGCATTTGGGCTTTACATTTTAAAAAGGCAAGACTATGGAAGGCTGCATCCCCATTCACAAACCACCAAATGCGGCACTAATGTCAAAGGAGAACATTCCACTTCCCTGTCTATTCCTCACTCTCGAGAACATCGAATTATAGATGTGCTACTTAAAATTGTTGCCAAAATTAAAACTGTGAAATATGCTTCAAATCATTTAATATCTGTCTTTCTAAGATATATTTTAAATTTTTGTGTAACTAATTTTTTCTTTGAAAAAATTGTAGGGATGAGAATGTAGCTCAGTAATACCATACTTGTCTAGCATGTGCAAGACCTTGGGTTTGATCCTTAGTATTGCCAAAAAATGTAATATTTAACATGAACCCATTTCCCCCTATTATAAAAAGGCAATGTAGAGAAATGACTATAGGTAAAGGAATGGCTCCTTTAAAATGTCCATTAGTTTCCAGCCATTTGGGTGAAAAATGCAAACAGACCATAAAACAGCATGCCTTTCAAACATGGTGCATAACATAACACAAAGTGAGTCATGCAAATTAAACAAGGCAAGACTTATGGTAACTTCCTTACCCCAGTATTCAGAAAAAACTGAAGTGTACAGACAAAGATACAGACACCCAAAATATTCTTAATCCCTTCTTATAGAAAAACATATTTTCATAGTATATAAAATAAATAGCAAATTATTTCTGCAAATTATCAACTTTTAACAATATATAACAGCAGATGAACGTGCACATTTCATGCTATGTATGACAACTGCAGAACTTTTTTGATTACCCTTGCAGGGAGAATAGGAGGATCATCACTGCCATCTTCTGGTTAAATTTTACCAGAAATGTCCCCAATCCCAAGTGTCTTTTTAAAATAATCTTTCAATGTACAATAATGACTCATACATTTTATGTTTAGCTGAACACCCTTCATTTACTAGTCTACTAAACAGAAGGTAAGTTCTCAGTTATACTGGAACTAAAGAGAAGCATTTCAATGAAAGATTGTGGTTCTTAGCATACTTAAGGGTTAAATGTTTATATATGCTGCAGCAACAATGAGTCTGGTACTCTTAGTAAAGCATACATCTAAGATAGCTGCGTCCTATCTAACAGTTAGTTGCCTACTGTGCTATAGACAAATAAATGTTTATTAAATTGTACTGAGACACCATATTTGTATGCTTAAAGATCTTCAAAGAAGAAATTCCATATTCTTTAAACTATGTACTTAACTTCATGCTTGAAAAAGTAACTTCTCCAAGTGGATATATTAGAAAGATTGAGGAAACAGTAAAAGTCCTATCATCTCCTTGTTTGTGGTGATACATGGAATTATTTTCCAGTTTAATATATCTTTCCCTTTGTGATAACTTCAGGTATTAATGATTCCACTCATCAAGTTAAGAGCATCTTACTTGGTTAAGATTGCATTTAAAATGGTAACAAAAATTCATTATAAAAATATCTTAAGTATGGGCTGGAGAGATGTCTCAGCTGTTAAAATGCTTGCTTGCAAAGCCTGATGGCCCAAGTTTGATTTCTCCTTGCCCATGTAAAGCAAGATGCACAAAGTGGCGCATGCATCTGGAGTCTATAGCAGCTAGAGGCCCTGGTTCATGCATACTCATTCATATTCTCTCTTTCTTCTTTCTCCCTCCCTCCTTTGCTCTCTCTCCTTGCAAATAATAAAAAGAAAAAAGAAATATGGTAAGTAGTAATTATTAAAACAGATATTATTAACCCATCTGAAATAAGTCTCAGAAAAAAAAGAATAATTCAAAAGGGTAATACTGTGAAACTACTGTGGTTTCTGAGCCAGAGGAAAAATGAATCATTGTAACTTTAAATTTGCAAACAGATAAAAACTCCATCCCAAAACTATATTCTTTGTGTTAAAATTTAAAATCAGTTTAGCTAATTTTAACATATAGCCAGCTGATAGGACTCATGAAAGATTCTTAGCTATCACCTGGCCCACCAATTTCATGTTATAATAGTAAACAGTGCATACTATAGAAGAGACAAACTTATAAAATGAGTATTACTATTATTGTAAAAGGGAAAAAGGTACTAGATAAAAAGGGAATGGGAGTATTATTCGGTGACTACCACATTTTAACTCAGTCTGAGAAAAACGAAAGAATACAGTAATTATACAACTTACTCTAAGAATTCAAAAGCCCTTAAAAACAAATGAAGCATGCGTTCAAGAAGGAAAGACTGTGAACTCATGAACTGTCAAAGCCAAGACTCACTTCTGGAATTCATTTCAAAGGATGGATTATGAGTTCAATAAGCTTTAAAATAGCATAAGCCACTAATAAGTTATTTTCAATAATTTGAAATATGATTTGCTCATTAAGAAGTTACTCAGATTGCCTTTACAGTTATTTATAAACAGCCTAAAATGGGCTTCAAACTGTGCATGAAAATGGAATTAACACAAGCTTGAGTATATTACTGAATTTAAGCCTTTTAGAAACTTACAGCAAAGATACCACTTATTCCTTTCTTTGAGAACCAAGTGGAAATATGATTTAAACTGAAAAATAATCCACACTAGAGCCTTTATGGATCATATAAGGAATATTGAAAGGATGTAACTGTTAATTCTCTATGACAAAAGCCAATCAAGAAGGCCTTTCCTGACAGCTAAGACCTTGGCATTCCAAGAACATAAATTAATGATGCAGCTTTTGGCCAGTGAAGAAATGATAAGAGTATTTGTAACTATAAAGGACCTGAGAATGTACCTGATGTAAAATTAGCTGTAAGCCTGGTCAACCAGCCAGGACTACACAAAAGCCTCAAGGGTATGGAAGGGATATAGGAAAGGAAGATAGCCAAGAAGTAAATGCAGAGTGCAGGAATCTGGAAGTCTAGCACACAAGCTGCTGGGAGAACCTGAGGTTGTGAGAGAGCGTCTCTCTCATCAAAAACAGAGTATGCAGTCTCATCAAAAACAGGGTATGCAACACATTGTGCCCCCTAGTGGATAATGTATTCTCAGCTTGGAGAATTAACATTTAAATAACTTTTTCATACTTTATTTTTGTCCTTCTGAAAGACACTGCTTTAAATATTAACTCTTAGAAATACTTATTTTACATTTCCTATGCCTCTTCTCCTTACAGGGAAGATAAAATGTTGAATATTCTCTTCTCTTCAATGTAATTCAGAGCATTAACATTTTAAAAACAAGTTAATAAACTTGTGAAGTATTAAAGTACCATAAAGAACCAATATGCCCTGTCATGTAAGACTATGCTATACTTGAAAAAATAAAATTTTACAACATAGATTATAATCTATCTAAAAATCTGACTTAAAATGTTCAAAACTTATATGAAAGAAGGGGGAAATGAAACAATTCAAAGATGTGCCTAAAATTGGCTTCTAAAAACTGGCCACTTAAACTTAAGAGAAAAGTCAAACAATTCATTGATTTTAGAAAGTATTCAAATTTCAATTTCTATGTATATTCCTTTTTATTTGGTCTTTCCAAATGGGAAGATATCTACCCAATAAAAACTAAACAAATATTTAAAGGCTAGCCTATGCCAGTACCAGGAGTAAAATGTGGAATTCTGCTCTCAAGAATCTCAAAAAAAAAAAAAAAAAAAAAAGAGGGAAATGGGGATACCGACACATTATTGGCCCATTCAATGTATCTAAATACGGACAATAAAGGAAAAAAAAAAGTCAAATGACTAAATCACTAAGAATCTGCAATAAATAGATTTTATTTGTATTATATTTTAAAAAAAGGAAAATCTTAGGAAGGGGTAGAAGGAGGGTTATCAAAATTAAAGATGTTATCAATAAACCATATGGAAACCTTCTTAACTAGCTAAATAATGAATATGTTAAAAAAGAGAGGGCTGGAGAGATAGTTCAGTGGTTAAAGGTACTTGCTTGCAAAGCCTGATGACCCAGGTTAAATTCCCCAAAACCCATGTAAAGCCAGATGAATGAAGTGCTGCATGCATCTAGAGTTCTCTCATACATTCATCTTCCCTCCCTCCCTCTTTCACTTCCTCCCTGCAAATAAATAAATAGAAATGTTAAAAAAGAGAATTTGGGCAGAAGTACCCTGTAAGGATGGATAATGCTATACCCAAAAGCCACAAATTGTTATAAGACAATTTCAGTGCCAGGTGTGGATGCCTTCTAGTGAGCTGTTGGCCAGGGAGGCCTGATGCCCCAGCCAAGGCTCCTGGTTGCCCACTAGTAGTATATGGTAAGACCCTATTGCTGAAAACCCTACATACTTAGGCTACAGGACAGTAAGAAATGAAGCTGGAGCTGAGCTACAAGCCTCCTCCCTTTTCACTGGCTATCATGATGCTGGAAAGAGCTATGCAGCCTGTTGGGGTTGAAAAATTATCAAGGGTCTTAACCAGCAGTGGAACTGGCAAGCTTTATGAATGGCCAGCCAGGTTAAATGTGCCAACTAGTGCAAATAGTGGTATATCTGTTACTGGGAAAACCAACTGCTCTCTGATTGGACTTGAGACTCACTCCACAAGAGGGAATTCCTGCCTGGTACTGAAAATCTAATCAAAAGCTTATGGCTGGAGAGGTCACAAGTCCTAAGGGGAAAACTACTACTGTTTTCTGGCTAAATGAATATATAATGCCCACCAAATCGCTCTCTGAATGTTTACATTTATTCCCATATGTTTTTGGGTTTTTTCTCCAAGAGAAGGTCTCACTCTAGCCCAGGCTCACCTGGTATGACCATATATTAATGTTCTCATTTTTGTTTAGAGAAGTTTCTCTTTTCCGATATCGGCGACCACTAGGGAGACTCAAAATGCATAAAGTGCTGAGAAGAAGTGACAGTGGAGTGTTCAACACTAAGTGAGACACTCTATCACACCCTCCAAGGCTCAGACACCACTCTGAAAGAGGTGGTGAAAAGAATGTAAGAGCCAAAGGAAGGGAAGGAATGTTTTGCAATACTATTTTTCAGATACAAAGTGGCCATGACATTCATGACCTCACAATGGCTGATGCTACCTACAAAAGACTTGCATAATAGGAGGGAAAAAAAGATGCCATCAAAACAAAATTAGTTGCAAATAAAAAATGGAGGAGGTATAGGGAAGGGGGACTAGGGAAGGTGGTGGCAGGGGATTATGATCAGAGCCATATTATCTGTAAATTGTCAGAAAACAATTTTTTAGTTGAATAAAAAGGAAAAATCCATACTAGAAGTATTCTAGCAGTGTTTTATATTTGTATAATTTAACAATATTTAATAATTTCTCAAGAAATATTTACAGCCAGGCGTGGTGGCATACGCCTTTAATCCCAGCACTCAGGAGGCAGAGGTAGGAGGATTGCCGTGAGTTCAAGGCCACCCTGAGACTACATAGTGAATTCCAGGTCAGCCTGGGCTAGAGCGAGACCCAACCTCAAAAAAAAAAAAAAAAAAAAAGTCAAATTTATAGGGCTGGGGAGATGGCTTAGCAATTAAGGCGTTTGCCTGCAAAGCAGAAGGACCGAAGTTCAATTCCCTAGTACACACATAAAGCCAGATGCACAAGGTGGCACATGTGTCTGGAGTTCATTTGCAGTGGCTGGAGGCCCGGGTGCGCCCATTCTCTCTATCTGCCTCTTCTGGCTCTTGCTCTCTTGCTCTCTCTCTCTCTCTGTAATAAATAAAATATTTTTAAAACTCAAATTTATAGGCTATTCTAAGTCATTTGAATCTAGAATATATCATCCCTTATCAATTTAATAATCAGATTATGGTCATACAAAATGTCTAGCCCACTCACCATTTAAAATAAATAAAAAAATCAATCAAAAATGTTCATTACTGCTAAGAAGAGTTTTGATGACAGCACTTTCCTAGGAAAAACTCTTGTGTGATCTCCCAGCAGCACCTTCCCAAGGGCAGCCTCATCCTTTCCTTCCAGCAGTCGCTTCCCCATTCTATCAACCTGTCAAAGGGAATCACTTGCTGTTTCCCTTTTCAAATTCTGTCTTTGCTCATATTTCTTCGGTCTGAAAAGTTTTTCTTTCCCATCTGTGTACACTGAAATGCTATAGATACAAGATATCAAAAACCCTATTTCACAAATACCATAGATAACATTCATTTGCCAATCAAGGCCCAAATTCTTAAAGGATATCCTAAGGAATTTTATTATTTTTTAAAAAATCACAAGTAATTTCACTGCTCTTTCACATGCTTCACCTGCCTGAAAAACATCCTAACACAGGCATAGGAATATATCTATGCTTCCTAGGCAAGGTATAAGAAATCTGAGTTTTGGGTTGGAGAGATGGCTCAGCGGTTAAGGCACTTGCCTCCAGTGCCTAAGGCCCTAGGTTTAATTCCCCAGGACCCACATAAGCCAGAACCACAAGGTGGTGGCCCTGGTGTTCTCTCTCGTTCTCTCTCTCTCTCTCTCTCTCTCTCTCTCTCTC
>PVHP010014325.1:23411-39410 GCA_004024765.1 Zapus hudsonius | reverse complement strand
GAGAAGAAGGGAGCCATGGAGAGAGGAGAAAGGAAACGGGGAAGTATAAAGTCCAAGGAGGACAAATACCCCAGAAACACACCCACTACAATGTATGCTAACAAAACACATTTAAAATGTGTGTCATTATTGAAACTCACAAGTAATGGTAAATATACTTTCTTTAATAAAGAGACTAACTTGTAAAAGTGGGCACAAAACAACACTTTCATAAATATTTCTCCATATGTATTTCCATACGTGTCTTTGTCTTTCTCCCACCTTTGGTTTATTCTTGTTATTCACTTAGTTATTTTGATAAAGTTAGAATGGTTACTAAATTACTGAGTGCTGAACCATTCATTCTTGGGTTTATTAGATCCTTGGAAGCCCAAGTTCACAATACTATCAGCAGATAAAATGTATTATTTGGTTTTCTTAAAATTGTTGAAAAATCAACTTGCTCACAGACAATAGCATGCCATAAATTCATGCATACATGAAGATTATTGTTCTAAAACATCACAGGCTTTTCAAGCTTAGGGGCATTGAATCACACACCTACACTCTTCTTGGGAGCCTTTTCTTCACAAAATGCTACAAATATTGTTGAAAGGCTGCAAAGGTCACTCTTTAACAGTTTAAAACATTGAACAGGAAGGCAGAACACCATGTTATTGAAACTTGCCTGGATTGCTCCATAGTGGAACAGCGTGAATGTTCTACTACTTTGTACATGTTCCTCAGTGACCATGAGAATTGATGTAAAGGGTTACAGGTGAATCGCAGTAACTATGTGAATTGCTTGCTTTTTTAGAATCTATGAATATTATATATATATATATATATATATATATATGTGTGTGTGTGTGTGTGTGTGTGTGTGTGTGTGTGTGTGTGTGTGTGTGAGTGAGAGAGAGAGGCAGACAGAGAATTAGAGTGAAAAGGAGAGAGAAACTGTAATTGTGTCATGCCCAATCTTAGACATTATTATCTCATAACAGTAAATGAGTACACATTGAAGCTACATTATACACTGATTTTTAACATTACACTGCCTCTCAGAGGTCTTTGAGGGGTTATACTTATCAGAGGTCTCCATTGTACTTTGTCAGCTCCTTTCATTCTTAAACTAATTTCACCTATTCATAGAGTAAGCAGTTGGCTGTATCATGTCCATTTAACTATGTGGACATACAGTGAAAATCTGGCTGTATCTTCAGTTTTTAGGTTGAACCATGAGCCCACTCAGCACCTGCCACATCAGTCACCATAATGCTAAGCTCTCATGACACCTGGCTTTGCTATCAGTAAGGCCAATGAACCAGAGTTTGCATGGAAAAAGAGAAGAAAATAGTGTTATTTTTCCCACATGGCTAGCACAGAGTTTGTTATTATGTATTCTATTAAGCATGGCGACATATACATATTTTTGCTAAAATTTTTACAAAACTACAAAAATATTTGCAGTCATTTTCTCTTATCTGTTATTTTTGCAAGTGTATGTGTGTGATGTTTTTGAGTGTTGTTATGTGTGTACACATCTTTGCACATTGACATGGAGACTACATATCAATGTCAGGGGTCTTTCTCTATCCCTCTGTATTTTATCCTTTGAGATAGAGTCTCAATATTGGCTATAGTAGCTAACATGGGAGGTCTGCACATTCCTGGCTCCACCTTCCCTCTGCAAGGAATAAAGGCATTTTATATGGGCTCTGGGGAACCAAATTTGAGTCCTCATGCTTTTTAGGCAAAAACTTTACTAACTGAGCCTTTCCATAATTTTTGCTTATATTTTCAAGAATGTTTTAGAAGATCCTTTCAGAGAAGTAGGGAGAGCATGCCTTTCTGGAATTCATTTGTTAACTGTTCAGGTAAATGATATCTGCTTGCACGATATTTTGACCATAAAAATGGCTTCCTAAATTTAGGATGGATTTTCTATAGTATACTGGACTGGATCTATAGGTATCACCAAGCACAATTGGTAAAACCCATGAGAATTGGGATTTAAGGAAACACAGCAATACCCTAACTCTTACCTCTATTGATCATCCAGGGATAATTCCTGTGGCTGTCCTCATAGAGATGCATTTTAAACCTAATTATATTCAGATCAATATATTATTTACAACTCAATGTGTCGCCATGTGCCAATTTTCTATTTATTCACCTAGAGGGTAGTACTCAGGGTCAAAGTCACCGTGAGACCCTACACCTAATTATTCGATGTGCATAGCTGAAAAATCCAGTCCATATTGGAAATTTACTTTTGTTGTGGTTTGAGAGAGTCTGTATGGTATGTGCAGCCCGTATTGACTTCACACTAGTGATTCTTAGTGGTGCTGAGATTACAGGCATATGCTAGTGGTTTTATTTATGGTAATTCTAAACACAAACATATTCTAATACTGAAAATACAGGGCAAGTGAATACATACTTTTGGATGTGAATGATTTACGATATTTCATAGTTCACTTTAGTAATTTTTGTGTTGCAACAATTATTTCAGAAAAAAGTGGATAGTTATGTAATTTTTTAAATATTTTATTTATTCATTTTTAAGCAGAGAGAGAGAGAGAGAGAGAGAGAGAGAGAGAGCACACCAGGGCCACCACCTTGTGGGTCTGGCTTATGTGGGACCTGGGGAATTGAACCCTGGTCCTTAGGCACTGGAGGCAAGTGCCTTAACCACTGAGCCATCTCTCCAGCCCTAGTTATGTAATTTTATGTTAAATCAGGAAAATATCCAAATAATTGTTCCTTGGTACATTTTCATATATTGTGCAAACTGTAATTACAAGGCGGGTATCTTGTGAGATGTGAGATATATTATTCTAGAACAGGATGCTAACAGTTTTGAGCACCACAGAATTCTTTGTGTTGTAGTAATTGCCATAGAAAACTACTATATGTTGTGATTGTGCCAGTATCATACAATATTTTGACACCAGTATAAAATTATAAAATACAAATGTAGGAAGCTGGGCATGGTGCCACATGCCTTTAATTTAGCACTTAGAAAGCTGAGTTAGGAGTTCACCCTGAGCTCAATGTCTGGGCTACAGAATGAGTTCCAGGTCAGTCTGGGAGAGTGTGACACCCTGTGTCAAAAAATATGAACCACTACAAACATCATCTGAACTTGGTTCATCAACTTTCAAAATGTAATAATACAAAAATGATCCCATAGGTTGACTTTGAAATGTGTCTTTTGTTCCAAAAGATACCTAAAGAAAAGTTTAAAAGAATTTGTCCCCATTCTGAATTAGCATAAGTAGATATTTAAAGATATCTAAATCAGAATGGATTTCAAAATATATCTAGATTTTAATTGGAATACAAAATTAAGTGATTGATTTTTATATCATATGACAATTTGAATGATATTTCCCAATTTTAAAATAACTTCAAAAAATAATTTTGATGTTCAATTTAGCTCCATTTATCATCCTGAGTTTAATTTGTAACTAAATTACAAACATGAATGGACAGTATCATATAATCAGCAGTTAAAACAATGGCAGCAAAATATTTGGCTTTTCTTTCTCTCATGTTATGCCAATTGTTTATCTTTATTTAGTAGTAGCAGCTTGGAGGAAAACTTAAAGACATTTAAGATCTATATAAAATTGAAACATACAATTGAAATGGCATGATTTCCTTTATACATGTATGTATGCACACATATGATCAGTTTCCAGAAATATTGTGCAAGTGAGTACAACAGTTAAGTGATAGCTCTGATGTGTCACTATATAACAAAAAATGTGCCATGACATCTTGTTTCTTATAAGACAGAGAAAATGAGCATTAGGGAGAAAACAAATCACAATTAATTGTAAAATGTGCAACAGATGGTGGAACTTATCCTCATTCTATCAGGCTAATCGTGTACTGTCTGCATTTGGAACTTGATTTTCCCAGAAGGTGATACTGGGTTGAGGCCATGTTGACATCTGGTGCATTCCTGACATCGTTAGTTTGATATACCTCATCTACTAAATCCTGTGCATTTTCCAAAATAGCAGCTGACAGTGAAATTGACCACCTGGGAAAAGACAATTTTAATAGGAAAAGAATAATTGATCTCCTTTTCTGATAATGGTGGAGTTGCTGACTATTTTGTTCCTATTTTGGGTGACATTAATAACAATGTATTATCTATTTTCAATAATACATGTTTTTTTCCCACAGACATGCTACTTAAAAATGTAAGCATGCTTTTTTTGTAGAGTATCAGAGGAGGGTTTACAGATGCTATATTAAAAATATCAATTAGGTAACTAATTTCTCCAGCATAAACAGAAAAGACATCTCACCAATAGCTGAACGGTACATAATTGTTTGTATAAATCTTATTAATGATTGAAGAAAATGAAGAGAATTTTCGGGAAGCATTTGACGCCTTACTATTAAGTAAAATGCTTTATGAAGTTTTTTGGCTTCAACAAGACAAGATACGATGGATAATTAAGACAAGAGAATAATAGACTAGATTATAGCATGGGAGCATATGCTATAAACTACAGTGTGATTTGTATATATCACTTAGGACTGCATATTTCTGTCATAACTTATCACTTGCTATAAATGCCTCATATAATATTTTAAAAATTATTTTTATTGTTCATAATGAGATACATTATTTAGTGGGCGAACAATGAGTTGTTATCCCCAATTCCCCAATGCTCCCCTCCGCATCCCCAATCAGCTAGATAAAGGGGGTGATATTTCTATGTTTAAAATGATTGCATTAATTTTCTTCACATTTTTTAAAAGCCAATGTATTTCATTTTTAAGTAAATTGCTAGATTTAACATTATAAATATATTAAATTTATTGCATACTTCAACAGGTAACTATGTTGTGATTCATATTAGGTACATGCTCAAGTTAATTAACTTAAAAACACACAAAAATTAGCTTGTTGAGAATGGAAATCATAGCAGCCTGGCTAGCTCAGTCAGTAAAGAATGAGAAGGAAAATTGTTTAACTGAACTATAATAGGCAACACTCTTATAATAGCACTGAAATAAGTTTCTAATATAATGTTTATTTTTACTTCTATAACTGACCCATATTATTTAATCTTTATGTTAGTTACAAATTATCATACGTTTTATACTTAAATCCATTGATAAACACAGAAAAAATGGTATTAAAAACTTGGGTAAAACAACTTATTCATGCTTACATTTAGTAAATCATTTTTCCTGCATTAATACATTATTTCTCACCTTTTAAAATAAATTGAATTGATGTAATAAAATGAAAACAAAATATCAATATGCTATTGAATTTTGATTAATTCTAACTAAACATTTGGTTAGTCTGAAATTCTATTTAAATGTAAAAATACATTTAGTTATGATGGTAGTATAATTATAATATTGTTATAAGATGTTTCACACTATTTAGGAAAGAGTTTTCAGGGCTTGGGATGTAGCTTAGTTGTTTGAATGTTTTCCTTTCACGCATGAAGCCTTGGTTTCCATTTCCAGCACTGCATATAACAGGTGTAGATAAACAAACAAAAATTAAGGTCATTCTTATCTACATAGAAAATTTAAAGATAGCCTGAGATATATGAAGTAGGGTTTTGAAAATAAAAATCACAAAGAATAAAAAATACTGTGTAAAATTCAGCTTGGGATTATTTTTCCCTTCAGAAAATAATTTTAGTTAAGATGGGGTTTCATATTTTATATATCATCATATTGTATCTTAATTTAATATGAGTGACATGTAAATTAATTTATGTTGAACCTGATAATTCATTAAACATCATAATTCAATTTCTATCATAATATGTAATATGTCATAACTTGTGACATTGAAATATGAAGAGATTACAATAATTTCATGTGCCTAATTGTGGCACTGCCATGAAATAAAGATACTACCCTTTAGGGTCATTTAAATCAAGAGTAAATCCACTGTTACTTCTGCTCCTGTTTAGTCATTTAAATTTAACGAGGAATTGGGAAGCCACTAAAGTATTCTAATGAAATAACAAAGATTAGAGTTAAGAAATATAACCTTCAAACTATTTGTGAAGTGGCAACAAGAAGCAAGCCCCTTGATGAAACTGATATCAAATTTATGAGAAAATCATTAGAAACATGGAATATTAGTTATTATTGCCAAAATTCATTATAAATTAGCAAATGCAATGTGCTCTAAATGAACATGATGAGTAACATTTTATTTGCAATCAGGAAGGTCGATAGTAGAGGTAGAGAGAGGGGGCAGGAGAGAGGAAAAGGGAGATAGAGAGAGAAAGGATTGTGTGTGTGTGTGTGTGTGTGTGTGTGTGTGTGTGTGTGTGTGCCCATAGGTGAGAGAGAGAGAGGAAAAGAGAAGGATGGCAAGAGAGATGATCGATGACAGCTACACAGGTGTTAGATAATAGATGATAGAGTAAATAGATGGATAGGTGAAAGATTAGATAGTTGGATTAGAGATAAATGATAGTTTAGATAGATATATAGATGAGAGATTGATTAGATAAAAAGGATGGATAGAATAGGTAAGATAGATGGGTGGAGAGATAGATATATAGATTGATGATAGATTAGATAGGTAGATATAGACATAGATTACATAGATAGATGATAAGTAAATGGATAGGGTGAGGGTTAGGGTTTGTTGTCAATTTAATCATCTAATTATCTTGGGTGGGTCTCTGAGGATGTTTATAGGAAGGCAGCCTCTCAGTAGGAGGCAGGATGTATAAAAGCTCAGGAGAGCTAGAATAAACATCCTTTCCTGTGTGGGAAGTGCAGGAAGGAAATTCCAGAGACTCCTGAAGCCATGAAGTCTGGAATAGGGTTGTAAGACCCTACCCTATGGCTATATAAAGGGGAAGATTTCTGTTCCTGCTTCTACCTGTTTGCTGTTGCGTGTGCAGTGTTGGTGATGGGTTTCTCTCTCTGCTAGGACCTGTGAAAGGGGGCTGCCTCTTACAACATAATGGAACTTCTCTGGATCTGTAGCTTCAATAAATACTTTCCTCCCATAAATTGTGCCTGGTTTAGAGATAGATGATAGATTAGATAGATGGATAGATGGATGGATGGTTAAATTGAGGATAGATAGTTGATTGATAATAGACGATGATAGTAGGATAGTAGACGGAAGTAGGTGTATGTGTGGTCACACTATAAAACCTCAAGGAAAGCCTTTAGTGATGTATTTCTTCAGCAAAGATCTTCCAACTAAAGGTTGTACAAGCTTCCCAAACAGGAGCCACCAGCTGGAGACCAAGCACTCAAAGATATTCAAACCACAACACACTGTCTCTTCTTTGTAAAGATTGCCAGTTGGATAAGTAGTTCTAAGGAAAATAGAAAACATTGAATCACTTGTGATATAAGAGGAGGATGGAAGTTACTTGCTTTTGAATTTCCCAATAGATACTGATTCTTCCAAGATTCAGTTTTGTGGTCCTCTCCTCATGAACAAGATGAAGTCAGCTAGAAAGGACTAAAGTACCAACCTTTTCAATGGTTGAGTAACTGTGTCAAGAAAATGTAGGTTATCTAGCCTGACTTCATCTCAGCACTCTACTTGGGAGGCAGAGGTAGGAGGATTGCAATGAGTTTGAGACCACCCTCAGACTACATAGTGAATTCCAGGTCAGCCCAGGCTAGGAAAAAAAAAGTTTACCTGGAAAAAAGTAACTAGGGAGAGCCAGGGTCAAGTGAATAAATCTATGAAAATGAAATAAAAAAATAAAAATTCAAAGAAATGCATTTCCAGAATGGGGGATATCAGAGAATTCCTATGTAGTAACAGTCAATAATTTCCTAGGGTGGGCCTTCCTTCACTGGTGCCACTTTTTAAGGGATAAGTATGCTTCATCTTTGAGAGAAGCATTTATTTTTGAAACCAAAATCCTAGTAAGGGTGGCAGATAGAGACACTGAACTCAAAGGTTGGAGACTGAGCATTGTGTAAAATCTCCCACTTAATTGAATCTAACTTAACTGCTTACTGAAGTTTTCTTTTCTAACTTACATTACCATAGGGATGAAATAAATTTTCTATGCATATTATACTAACTCTGCCCACTCTTTGGTTCTCCATGATGATATTTGAAAAGCAAAAGCAATTCCTGCTGGGCATTAATCCCAGCACTCAGTAGGCAGAGGTAGCAGGATTGCTGTGAGTTCAAGGCCACCCTGAGTCTACATAGAGAATTCCAGGTCAGCCTGGACTAGAATGAGACCCTACCTCAAAAAAAAAAAAAAAAAAAAAAAAAAAAGCAATTCCTTCATGTCTGTAGGGAGAGAGATCCAGATAAAAATTCTCACTGTCATGTGGCTTGTTTTAAAAAGGAACTGTCAAGGTAATCTTTTTTTAGAACATGATCATTTGTAGAGTGAGACACCCTTCACATAGAAACATGAGATATTATGCTTTGTCTATGAATGGTCCCTCAAAAGGCTCATTATTAAAAGGTTGGCCATTGATAGGGGTGTGGTGACCCATGTATTCTGGAGGAAGAGGCGGGAGGAGTGCCATAAATTTGAGGCCACCCTGAGACTTCATAGTGATTTCCATGTCAGTGAGATAGAGTGGGTGAGATAGAGACGCTACCAAGGAAAAACAAAGAAACAAAATAATGCTGGCCTCTAGAGGTCTGACTCCAAAAGATCAATTCAATGATGGGTTTATTATGGGGTGGTGTTACTGGAGCTTTTGAAAGCTAGGAGGTGGGACCTTTTGGAATAAGCAGTTCACAGAGGATATACATTTGAATAGGATTTTGGTCTTTTTTGTTGTCTGATATTTGAGTACCATGAGGGGAGTGGTTATCTTCCTCCATGCTTGGTCACCTTTTATGTTCTTGCCAGAGACACAAGAGCCATGGAACCAATTGATTGAAGATTGAAATCTCTGAAACTGTGATTCAAATGAATCTTTCCTTCTTTAAATCATTAATTATCTTAGATATTTTGTCAGTGATAAAAAGCTAATACATGGAATCAATTTTCTTTTTAGGGATATTATTACAACCTTTTGACTCATATGCTCATCATATTAAAGCTTTCTGGACATCTGATGTAATGAATCTTTGGACCTTCTTGAACTATGTCTGTCATAAGTTAAATACTTTTATTTCTGTAAATAATTTTTCTTCATTTGGTGTCTTCAGCTCTGCTGCTACCTTCTCCCTACTCTCTCTCTCTCTTTGAGTTTCTTCCAGAGTGTCTCTTTTTGTTTTTATCAAACTACCAAGTCTACACTTGCATATGTGTGCAAATATTCAAGATATTTACCCTGGCACATGTCACACAAGCATTGGAATTTATGGATGATTTTGTACCAAAACAGTTACCAGTCTATACAAGAATGGGAGACTAGTATTTCATGATAACATCCCAAGCCATACATATCTGGGAAATAAGATGTACTTGGTACATATAAAAGAAATATTTCCCATGCAGGAACTAAGAAAGTCTAACCCTACTTAGCTTCTGAGATAAGATGAGGGTGAGCCCACTCTAGCTCATATGGCTGTAGATGAAAGGAGTAGCCTCTATCGATAAGAAATGAATCATTTGATGTTTACATACCTGGACTGCCTGAATCATGCTCAAAAAAATGCACGTACTTTCTATATGGTGGATTCTGCCAAAGCTTCACAAACTAGATACTGTATTTTTATTTTTTATTGTTAACAGTTCACTGTTAGTAAATATATTTTTTCAATCTTTTCTAAGACAAATTTTCTACCCAAGAAATGTTATTGGTTGTCTACTATTAACCTCTAGTATACCAGCAAAGTTGTATTAGAATATATATGACTATCTATGATATTTGGCAATTAGAGAGCTGCAGGGACTGAGGAAGAGTGTTTGCACTTCTTATAAAATGCAACATTTACCAAAATCCCACCAGGTTTTTAAGAGGAACATATTTGTAACTATCTTCATGTTTCTGGGAGAAAGCACCTGTCCGAAAGCAGTTGATGGGAATGAAGAGTTTATTTTGGTTTGCATTCCTGAGGGAAAGTTTTAGGGTGGCAGGGAAAGGATGTCACAGGCTGGACATTAATTACATCTTGACACAGCAGCTAGTCTAAAGCAGCAAGAGTGAGCTGAGCTATTTAGCAATGGCAAATTGGACTACTAAACTCTAATGCCTTCCCCCAGTGATGCAATTTTCCACAGCAAGTCTACACCTCCCAAATTGCCAACTGCTAAGAATCAAGTAATCAGTACACATGAGCCTATGGGGGACATCTCACACAAAACACTTCATTTGATAAGATGTTTTCTTACAAAGTCTGGCAGCTGAGGTTCAATTCCCAAGCCCACCAAATGATCCAAATGGAAAAGTGACAAAAAGTTCAGGGGTTTGCTAGCAGTGGCAAGAAGCCCCAGAATGCCCCCCACCTATGAATAACTAAATACATTAATTAGTTCATTAATTGATAAAATTAAAAATAACCTAAGTAGTACCTAGTTTTGTCAAAGCTGTGGATCAATTTGAAGTTTTGAAGCCTTATTTATTGTTTGTTGGGCGGTAAGATTATATGCTATTTTGGGGAAGAGTTTGGCCTTTCTATACAATTAAAACATAAGGTTATCATAGGTCCAAAAATTATACTTCTGGTTCTATAGAAGACTTAATAGAAGATATGTGTTTGTACAAAATAACACATGGCTATTGATAGCAATATTATAGATATAATCCAAGATATGTAAACAATATAAATTTCCATCAATAGGTAATGGATGAACAGAAAGTGGAATTCCAATATAAGAAGGTTTTTTGTCACAAAAATAAATTACTGAGGAACTCTACACTATAGATTAACCTGGAAAACATTAAGGCAAACAAACAGAGCACATATGACAGTTTATAGATTGTGCAATTATATTTATGCAAAACATCGACAATAAGAAAATCCATTGAGAGAGGAGCTAGGTTGTTCTTTCCCTAGCTCTTTAGGAGAAGTAAGTAGGAGTGACTATTCATAGTAATCTTCTAAAAGAAGAAACCATTTTGGAATTAGTGTTGGTGGCTGACAAGTTCTGTGAATACTGTAAATGACTAAATTATTTAAAAAATTCATTAAAATGATTTTGGAGTGACCATATTAATTTCAGAGTGAGAATACTTCAGGAAGCTGTATTTTCCCGGGGCAGATGGCTATTAGCAAAAATAAAAAGGTTTAATACATAAATAATATGGAAACTTCCTTAATGTGTATATATCCAATGACCTATATTGTTAATTATCCATATTTCCAGTTTTTTTCTTTATTGTCTATAATGATTTACATTGTTTAGTGGGCCAACCATGAGTTGTTATCCCCAATTCCCCGTTGCCCCCCTTCCCCATCCCCAGTCAGCTGGATATCCTCCTCCGTGGCCGTCTGTATCAGTCTTTGTGGTAGGGGACCATGGATAGGTCATTCTTCAGCCGGGCTCTCATGTCTCAAGTGTGTAGTTACTGAGGGTTGCCTAGTCTCTGCTATTCTCTCACAAATCTTTCCGCCCCCTCTTCCACTCAGTTCCCTGAGTCGTGGTGGGTGAGTATTGAGGCTGCTTTGGTATATTTGTTAACTGATACTGACACCATATTTCCAGTTTAAGAGCAATCTATAACATAGTTTAGTTATTAATGTGTCACAAAGAAAATTGATACTGGTACAAGATTTTTGTTTTTTGTAACCCTTAGCTGGAACTGAGATTCAAGGCAGACTCATGGAGACCAAGAACCTGGACACCAAAGGGAAAACCCCCACTAACCAGCAGTCTACAGAGAGGCAACACCCATGAGAAGCCCTCCAAATTAACATTGTTTGTCTCATTTAACCTATATTCAAGATCCCACTCTTGGGTGGAGATTCAGTTTGAAGTTTGAAGTGCTTATCCTTTCATTTCTTACCTTTAAATGCAAGTATCTAGATGTCAGAACACTTGCTTTAAACCAACTTTCCTATCATGATAACAATCAAATCATATTTCTTACAATGTGATTCTCTTTAAAGAGCTTTATGTCTTTAAAATACTAATTTTTAATTCTATGTTTTGAGTCACAGTTTCATTATAAAGCCTGTGATGACCTTTACCTTGATATCATCTGTTGTCAGCATCCAAGTACTTGAACCATAGCCATGGACCATCACATCTACATAAATGCTTTTAATAAAATTCAAAAACAAGCATATGCTTGCAAAGTGTGAGAAGCTGAAATGTTTACTATGGCTTGAAATGCAGGAAATATATATACAGCATTCCCTTGTTATCATTGGAGGACATATTCCAAGCCACCATTTCCAGAGGATATAGGAAATTACAATAGTATCAACACAATGTATAATGTACTTTTACTCTATGTCCATATCTATTGCAATTATTTAATTCATAAAGCAGGAAGAGTAGGAAACTCACAACAAAATGTGCCAAAGGTTTTAAAAACCTCCCCTTTACTATTTTGCTTTCTTTAAGTTTAAAACTGAAAATATCATATGGCTTCTCTTCCATATTTCTGAAGTGCCAACATCATGCTTTCAGGGTATTGCTCACTTACATAAAGCACTACTGTTTCCCACTGACTGTCTCCTAATGACAAGCCCCTCAGTGACTCATGAGTAGGCTGCAGACAGAGCATGAGGAATTCTCAGCATTCTGTGTGTGCTGCAGCCCTCTCCTGTGTCTTCTCCACCTACATATAGGAAGTGGCATTTTAAAAAAAATAATGTTATGGACAGATATATAATTTCTAAGAATAAATTAATATAGACTCTTCTGTAACTGATCTATTTCTGAACCTTTATAGGACAGTTTCCAAACATCAGTACTGCCAGGATATAGGCTTGAAAAATTAATTGAGGAGTTTAAATTCATTATTTAAAAGTTTATAAATTAATAACATAAATATAATGGCAATTATACATCATATTTTACAAATTATTTATAGTAAAGATACACTTGTGTATAATCTAAAAGTAATGAATGCTTGTATTTGAGGTCATGCATAAATTTTTGAGTGATCTTAAGAGCATAAAGCATAAATTTGTTAAAGATTTATTACTTTCTACAAGAGCATATGGATTAGTTTATTTTGATATTTAGGATTTTGATTAACATGTATGTATTACACATAATATTTGGATTCATTATGACATTTCATACATCTGCCTCCATGTATATATGTATGTATATATGCATGTACACATGCATAGCAGCACCCATGACTCTGTGATATGACTGTTGAGTCAGGAGCACCCAGGAAGCTGTGGTTTACACAAATTTTTGGATGAGTGTCAAACCATCTGTGAACTAGTGCTAGAGATTGACTTCCAAAAGAAGGACAGAACTTGAATACTTGACACATTTTCTCCATGGCAAACTTCAGATTTGTTATAAAAGAGTATATTAAGATTTATATTAAGACCGGCTAAATATATTTCTTACTGATGATCACATTGTTCAAACATTTAGGAATTTTTTTTTTACCATTTGTTTTCTTTTCCTTTATTTAGACATTTTATGTCTTTATTAATCTTGCTTTAAAATACTTTTATTTATTTTGATAATTTGTAAGATATTACATATTAATTGAATAACATAATCATGCTTAAATAGTATTTATGAGCATACCTTTTATGCTTATGGTGAAACAATTACTCTGTCAAGATAAGTTTCCGTGCCCACCTGATGTCTGACTGACACCACTGGAGTTTCAGATTCTCTAGTAATTTTCAAAGCATGCATTATCCCATTCTACCTAGGGAATTCATGAATGCACAGAGAAGGAAGGGTTTCATTATCTGCCACGGAATAACCCACTGACTGCTTTCCCCTGGAGCAGAGACATTCTCATCGCTGGAAGAAACCACCCCCACAGAAGCAGCTGTGGAAGGAAAGTTTTCTGTTTTTTTTTCCACTTTACACTTTTAAAGAGAAGTTCAACCCATGTTGGGAACGCATGGCAGGAGTGTAGAGTGGAACATTACTTACCTGTCCACAAAAGTCCTGAGAAAGAAGAGAGATGTTGCTCCCTTGTACGGACTAGAATGCTCCAACCTGTCTGCAGTGACCCATGTCCTCCAGCAGGCTCTAGCTCCCAAAGTATCCAGCAGGGGATGAAGGGAGAGGTTTGATTCTAACCACATCAGGCTGTGGGGCACATTGTGACCTTCATGACAGAGAATGTGGAATAGAATTGTGTTTGAAACCAACTGGGAAAATTCTCTAATTATGGAGATAACTAAAATCAGAAGTTATGATGAAAATCTTAAAGATACATCTATAAATCTCCACCGAAATAAAATGATATAAATGAAGTTATCACCCCAAATACTTCAAAGGCATAATATGTTTGACACCATTACTATCTTTTGAAATACTAGCACTTCTATTATTTAAGGGAGAAGTTACTGAAGTTTGCAATTCCAACCAAGGACTGGCATTTGCATGGTAATAATACCAACTCTGAGCATATAATATTCATTAGGAGAAAAAGAGAAATAATGATATTTTAATCATAATTTATCATTCACAATCATGAATCGTTTCTACTCAGAATTTTATTCATATTTGTTAAATAACAAAATGACCTTTCATATTGCTAAGTATTTTGCATTTTTATTGAAAACACCATTGTGAATCATATCATGAAAATAAACTAAAACGTTTTAGAGCTACTGAGTTTTTGAAGCACCCCATCCTCCCATCTATTGTACGGCATCTCTTCTCTTCCCATCCCTTATTCTTCCCTCCGGTTCCTCGTCCTTCCTTTTCCTTCCCTTCTTTCTCCTATTCCTGCCTCTTTCTCTTTATGTTTCTCTTTAAAAGTAAGTTATCTTTTTGAAATTCGGCTTGTGTACACAATATCTTAAATTTCACAGTTGATGGCTTACCATTTATTTTTCTATCCCTTGATTTGCTTCTTCCTTTGAACATTTACAAAATACATATGATGTAACGACTATAGATCAGATACAGCTTTAGCAGCTTGTGGGGATCATTTATATTCTAAGCTTTAGTATCCATCCTATCTCCATATAGGACATTTAAAATGAATTAGAGGTTTTTATAAGAATAAACTTGTACAAGCACTAAAAAAATGTAAAAGGAGATGAGGAAGTTATAAAGATGGAAGTGGAGCCGGGCCTTTAATCCCAGCACTCGGGAGGCAGATGTAGGAGGATCGCCATGAGTTAGTTCAAGGCCACCCTGAGACTACACAGTGGATTCCAGGTCAGCCTGGGCTAGAGTGAGACCCTACCTCAAAAAAACAAACAAAAAAGATGGAAGGGAGCTACATGCAAATTGAGAGAAAAATGGGTAGTAGAAGGGGGATGACAGGGAAGGGGAAAGAAAATATTCTGAATTAAGTCACCTCAGCATTCTAAGGCCACAGCATTTAAAATGACGACCCAAGATGAACACACATGCTAAAGGCTAAAATCAAGAGACATCCTGAAACATGATTCTGTCTCGTTTCCTTAGTGTTCTTTAGTTGAAGAACCTTAAACCATCTAATTTTACTCACTCCTTTTTACCACTGCTTAACAGGAGATTAGAAAAGCATGTTTGGATTTTTTTCTCTGAAAGAAACTCTCAAGATGAACTGCTGTAGTATTTCATATTACTATGTAACCAAATATCTTTTCATACTTTTATGAATTCTAGGAAGTAAGCACAGTGGAAAGTTTATAATAAAGGTACTTAAATAAAGGTGTTATGCTGGCAGATCTGTCAATTAAATTTGTTCAAACTGATTCAAGTCCTATTAAGCTGTCTCCAAAAGCATTATCCTGTGCCGATCTCAACGCTTCAACAAGTGAGATAAAATAGAAAATCCTGAGGGCTTTGACTATCTATAAATGTTCTTGTAGAAAAGAATTCTCAGGTGAGACATACAAAAATGCCTCTTCAGTGCTTGCTTCATTTTTATGGCTGTAATGAAGACTTCCTGGTAAGATATATATATATATATATATATATATATATATATATATATATATATATATATATATATATATAT
>PVHP010014325.1:10049-23311 GCA_004024765.1 Zapus hudsonius | reverse complement strand
AATCTTTGTTTAATAAATTCATGAAAGAGATGCTTTCTGTGTAGACAGATAATAAATTTGACAAGAAACATCATTTGACAAGAAAAATGGACTCTAACCTTGTATAACATGATATCTGGGATTTTTTCAGAAAAGATTCCTGTTTAGTAGAATAAACCTTAAAAATGGGTGTTAGAGTTTCAGCAGTAGGCTGCAGAATACAGAATATTTGGTAGAGTTTTTTTTTTCCCTAGCTCACACAAAACCCTGGAGTTTCATTACCAGCATCTACTCCAAATATGCTGGTAAATGCCTGGAATCTCAGAAGTATGAAGGTAGAGGCAGAAAGGTCAGAAGTTCAGGGTGATCTTCCGTTAATAACAAACGTGTGCCATTCAGGGCTACATGAGACCCTATCTCAAAACACACAAACACCAACACCCATATGCACATAGGGATTTCAGAGGCAATTTTAAGGGCTTTTAAAGTACAAGGGCAAATAAATAAAGTCTGGGTGCCTGTTGTCACAGTAAGCATAATTAACTGTTATCTCTTCATGTCAGTGATTTTTTTTTTCCCTCAAATAGAAGGTGCCGTCTCCTACTCAGGGCATCACAATATAAAGAAAATTATCTATGATATATTCTTCTCTCACTGCTTATTAATTTCTGACTTATTAAAATCTCACAGAGACGTATAACTGATTATTGATAAGGACCACTTATAAGGAATATTTAGCATAGCTAAGTGGACTCTACCGATTTCACAACCTATGGACTTCTCTTTCTTGTCTTATACCTGAATCCTTTTTCTTTCCCAGGATCCCATGCCTACAAATGAATGTCTATGCTGCAATGTTTGAGCAAACTGATACAAGATATGTAGATGTATATACATAAATATTATGTATACATTTTATTTCCTTTGTGACCAGAATTGTTTTCTCATTTTCTCCTCTTTAAAAATATATATCTAGGGCTGGAGAGTTTTCCCAGTGGTTAAAGCATTTGCCAGCAAAGCCTAAGGAACTGGGTTTGATTCCCCAGTACTCACATAAAGCCACATACACAAAGTGGTACATGCATCTGGAGTTTGTTTCCAGTGACTGGAGGCCCTGGTATGACCATTCTCTCTGACTGTCTCTCTTAGTTCTATCTCTCTCACTCCACTTACAAATAAATAATCTTAAAAATATTTATCTAAGTTGAAATCTGTATAGATTATAAAATTTGTGTTTATATATGAATATAAATTCATACATGTTGTGTGTTTTATATTCTGTACATAATATCTATATATAGTATATATATATATATATATATATATATATATATATATATAAACTAATGTGTTAATTAATACTATATGTCAGGAACAATACTAGGTATGCCAATATGTTGTTGCCCCCAAAAGTCTTAAACTTCTCACAGAGATTATAATAAAAGATAAGTGAATGTTTTCAAGAAAATTTCATTTCACGGATTGGGTTTGCTCTTGTGGCCTAATTGAGATTAGGAATAAAGATCTATAACCTTTGCAAGCAATTAAATGATGGGCCTCAGGTTCAGTGTCAAAGTGGTGGTTTAGTTGTGTGGGATGATTTTGGGATTCAAACTAAAGACATATAGCTTCAAATGTGTTTCCAGTTTGTTTGAAATATGCATCTGTGTGATGGATGTGACTGAAATGTGATCTAAATCAAAGGGTCGAATTTTGAGTCTCACTTTCAGTTGCTCTTCACTCATCTCACAAGGGCACACTCGATATCTTCTACTTCTGGAAACATGTTTGAAATTGAAAAATCAGACAAAAACACAAGCCTTCCTAGAATGTCTGTTATTTCTAGAAATATAATGACTAGAAAACATGCCACAAACACGCCTTGATGGAAATGAAGCGCATGAATACTAGATATCTAGCTTTAAGTTAATAGAACTCCTTTATGATTCTTTCTTAAATTATGTATTTGCACACACATTTGAGTACAGGAGAAGCATGCCAGGGCTTCTTGTCACTGGAAACACACCCCAGACTCTTGCACTGCTTGTGTCCAGCTTAAGTGGGTGGCTTTGGAATTAACCGGAACCTACAATAAGTGCCTTTCTCTACTGAAGCATCGTTCCAGCCCTCCTTTATAAATCTTTTCATAATTTTTAAAATATTCAATTTTTTAAATATTTGAGAGAGGGGAAAAGATATATATATATATATATATATATATATATATATATATATATATATATATATATATATATATATATATATAGAGAGAGAGAGAGAGAGAGAGAGAGAGAGAGAGAGAGAGAATGGACACACCGGGGCCTCCAGCCACTGCAAACTAACTCCAGACACATGTGCCTCCTTGTGCATCTGGCTTTATGTGGGTACTGGGGAATCGAAGTTGGGTCCTTCTGTTTTGCAGGCAAACCTTTAACTGCTAAGTCATCTTTCCAGTCCATCATTTCATGTTTTTTGTGACTTTGTATTTATAGGTAACACATTTCTTTCTTTGTTGCAATGTAAAATTTGCCATTTTAATTTTTCATTTACTCCTTTTTTAAAAAAAGATATAATTAGGGATGAGAGATGCCTCACTCAATAAAGTGCTTGCTGTATAAGCATAACAACCTGAGTTTGGATTTCAAGTACTTATGTAAAAATAGAACAACAAAACAGCTGAAGCAGAATGCCTATGTAATCCCACTGGGAAGCTGGAGGCAGAGAAAAAATTCCTGATTTCTGCTGGCTAGCTGCTTTAACAACATTTCAAAGTTCACTGAAGCACCCTGAGGTAGATAGGGACTAAGGGAGACTCCTGATAGAGAATGCAGCCTCCACACACATGTACACACTTATGCACATGCATCTGCACTTAGAAATATTTTTCCCACATGTATAATTGCACACGGACACCAGACACACATACCCACTTTCATAATAGTTATGAAAACACTAGTTTCTTCTTTGTAAGGCACATTATTATTAGCCAAAATTAGATTGCTATTCGATGTAGTTGCAAAATAGCATTGTTATCCTTTTAATTACTTCCATATTTAATAAAATGTTATTCTTCATTTGGTGGAAAAGGAGAAAGGATGACCATAATGAACATTCATTTACTTGTCATTTAGATTTGAAGTGGTGTAAAGGGCAGAAGATCTCATTATGTCATATCAAGGACTCAGTAATCAACCTATGTTACTCAGAAAATGAACATCAATTAGCCTTTAAAATTGACTTAGGAGAAGAAACACTATTTTATCACCTGTAAAACATCATTAGAAGTCTCCTTTTTCTGTGTAGGGGAAGGAACTCTTGGACAACAACTATTGTAGTGACAAGGTATGATTTTCCCATATAAAGAAGGGCAGGAATCTTATTGGATACAGAAGACCAGGAAAAGAGTACACTCTTCCTCACTTGAAAGTCCTTGACTATCCAAAGTAAAAAAAGGTAGTGATGGTGGAAACTGAAACATAATTGAAGTATATGCAAATAATAATACAAAATACCTCAAGTTATGAACCACCAAAAATCAGCCACTGCCATGGAACTCATAACAGTCAGTGCTTAAATTATTGCAGGAGCTTGATCTGCTGTCTCAGGACTCATTAATCCCTGCCTCTCAATGTGGCTGATATGGAAGGATTGCAAGGTGAATGCCAGCCAGGGCCACAGAATGAGTGCCCGGTCGGAATAGGTAGTTTAACAAAATCTTGTCTCAAAATAAAACGTAAATTGAGGATTTGGCATGCAAATTCATGGTAGAGTGTTTGCTTAGCATGCATGAGGCTCTGGGTCAATCCTCAGTGCAAAATTGCAAAAAAAAAAAAAGTCAGTAAGACTGTACATCAATGAGACATTATGAGGGAAGTAGAAATCAGAACCACCATGGAATATCATCTTTTTTTGGGTCAAAATGGTATTGACACTTGCTTTCTCTCATTTAGGGAGACTAAAATTTAAAGAAAAAAAAAGAACATAAAATTATAGGAATTATTATGGCAGGGGAAAGCACTTAATGGATAGGATAAGAGACAGTAGAAGGGACGTTAAACATGTTAAAATATGGTGAATGCATATATAGAGAGATGTCACAGTGAAACTCATTGGTGCATACAATTTATATGCAGTAATAATTAGGAAAATTATTTTTCTCATTTACATTCTATTTTTACATTTAAATATAGATAACAATGCTTGTTTAAAAACAAGAATGGCTGATTTGCATCCCCAACAGAAGTAGATAAGAATTTTCTTTTCCTACATCCTTAACAGAGGTATGTGTGTTTTAATGTCTTCTTTCATACATAAAAGACTACACACTTGTATTTATTAGAAAATTGAGCACAAGAGACAGGATGTATTTTCAGCACAAGGTGAAAGTTGTAGTCAACAAATGGATGAATAAACTATACTATTAATATATAGAGTATTAGTATTTTATAATATAATAGAATACAATCCTGGTATTTGTGCCAATACTGATGGAACTTGTTAAGTGACATATGCTAAAGCACAGAAAAACAATGCATTACTTTTCTCATATGTAGAAATTACATGAAGGCGACCATGGATCGCCTACCACAAAGACTGATCCAGACGGCCCACAGAGAAGGATATCCAGCTGACCGGGGATGGGGAAGGGGGACAATGAGGAATTGGGGATAACAACTCATTGTTGGCCCACTAAACAATGTAACTCATTGTGGATAATAATAATTAAAAAAAACCTTTCGGTATATAAAAAAGAAATTACAGGAAGGCGGTTAGAATAGTAATTATAAGAGATTAGAAAGGGTGGGGCGGAGAAGGAAGCAAGGAGACAGTGGAATGGTCTCCACAACAGAGATGTGATAGAGAAATACGCTCCAGTGCGCCATGGAGCACAGTTGAGTATCATTTCTCCTTTGTGTCTAAGATATTTAGATGTTGCTTTCTTTAGTCTATTGTTCCATTTACAATAGTCCTACCTATAGGGGTTGTATATAACTGTATCATAATGTGTCTAATATATGTAGGTTAAAAACTTCATAGTGGATGTGAAATATTAGAGAAACTTCATAGTGGATGTTAATATTAGAGGGTCTAGATGAATGATTGAGTCTGTCATTGTATCAGAAAACAATATTAGATATATATTTTCTTAAATTTTTCATAAATATGTGATCCAGTATTCAAATATAAAAAGAATTTGATTTGTAGAAAGAGTCAACTTGTTTCTAGTTTCTTTATGGACCTTAAAACTGCCATGAGGAAGATTGTATGGTGTCAGAAGAGTTGTAAACACACAATTTCATAATTTTCAACAAAGAGTTCAAGAATAGAATGTATGTACATAAATACTGTAGTTGCTTTGTGGATCTATAACTATCTGTCTGTCTATCATCTATATCCTCTCTATATCTACCTATCTATCTATCTATCTATCTATCTATCTATCTATCTATCTATCTATCTATCTATCTATCTATCAATCTGTCTATCTATCTATCTATCTATTCAAATAAAGCATTGGTTTTTATATGTGGTAGAGAAACTTCCTGATATCCACATGCTACACCTGTCACTACAACAAATTTGAAAGACAACATTGCAACATACTCTAAAATAACTCAGAGCTGGTCATGGATGTAAATGTAAAAATATAAATCAATGGAATTTCTAAATAACATATAGAAGGAAACATTGGTGATAATGTCATACAAATATTCTTACATCAAAAGAAATTAGCATGAATCAATACACAAAGTAACATAGTCTAGTCTCCCAAATTCTTTTAAAGCCATCTTTGCCTTCAAGGATATAGATGCCTTTATGTAAATTAAAATCCAGGGGATAGCAGGAATGTCACACAAAACACATATTCTGCAATTTTTATAGATTAAAATTACAATCACATAAATGTGTGCACTCAAATCAAAGACAAGAATTAAAACATATTTTTGAAAAAATCTAGCTAAATATTTCAATAGAGTCTTCAGCTCTGCATTATTGTGTAATAAAAATGCACCTATGAACGTACATAATTTACCTTTACGTATTTTAGAACCATCAATTTAAAAAATAAAAATGACAGCAAAAGAATAATTCCAAACCCAATACTGATATGTGAACATTTCCATCATTGGTGTTGAGTCCAGCATAGTCAAGGCTCTCTGTGAACAGTCTATCAATTTCTAAGAACATGAAATTCATGCCTTCCTTATGCTCTAGCAACCCAAACCATGGCAAATAAGGATGGTGCTGCACAGTTCTGACTTTTCATGTTTGTCATGTGTTTTTTTCCAGTAAATGCCCAAACATGCAACATTTACAATGCTCCTGAGAAAGCACATGAATAAATGGATGTCTATCAAGTTCCACATTGCCATTCACCTCATTAATATGAGGAATTATTCCTGGTCCAAACAGTATCCTTATATAGCTGCACATGTTCGTTGTTTTCAGTTTCTCTAGAATAGTAGAGCTGCGGGTACTGAAAACAGATCGGATGATCCAGGTCAGAGATGAAGCCTCAGGATTCACTACAGAGTTCCCAACTGGCTATCAAAGCTCTGGAATCTTCTATGTGTACAGGGTGGTGGTAGTCACATGATTTTCAGTGTTTGCAGAAACCACAGACTGTAGCAGCAATGCAAGAATGAATCTGTGTATGTGAGGCATGCAGATATAAAAACAGTGTTAAAAATTAGTATTAAAGCAGGTCAATTCACGTAGTAAAACTAACTCTACTGCTGAGAATTTCACACTGAACAGTTACATGCTCTTCTAGAAAGATTTACATAACACAGTTCTCTAGAAGATGGAGATTTTCAAATTATAATTGGACAATTTTGTGCTGGACAGCAGTTATTCAGACATAACTTGATCCCTGAAATCGGTTCCACGAGCTGACAATGATCACTATGTTACTGTCAGTGAAGTCCTCAGGAGAGCATCTGTGCAGGTCGCCATACCACAGAGTAATGCCACGTAACATGAATGTCAGTGCCTCACAGAAAAAAAACACACATCAAAAATGCTCCAGACCCTTGCCTCACTACAACAATCCAGATTTCTGATACACTTATAATCACACCATCCAAGCCACTTTCTCCAATAGACCATGTTTCAGCATATGAATATTACATGGCCTGAACTTTTTTCAAGTACCTATAATTTAGCAGATATGTACCCTTTCAGCTACTTAATTATGTATGTTTGCACTAAAAGCAATTCCAAGCCTAATTGAAATAGGACATTTTTAAACAAAAATGGATTGTTAAAACAATCACTTATGGCATGCATAAACTTATTTGAAATGTCTGGTTTTAAAGATAAATAGCAGTATAAGATTATGTAAGTTAAATCACAGTACTTCCGTGTTGGACAAAGGGACCCTGTGCTCAGCGAGTAAAGCTCATGGGGAGACATTGGGCTCTTTGTCTCTGTTAACAGCAACACAGAAGATGACCGGGTCCAATCACCCAATGGGGCTCGTTTCCTACAGCTCGGGAAGGGAACTTCCTCACTGTACTCAGAGGGATGGCGAAATCTGTCCTGCTAGTGAAGAAACAACCCGCTTCCCTCTGTGTAAGCAAGTCCCCGGGACAGAGTTCCAGAGGGGCAGACAGGCTCGCACTCCTGGAGAGCAGCTCCTGCCTGGTGTGAAGAAGTCCATCAGCACATGCGCAGAGTAAGGAGAGTACTTGTGAAGAAATGTCAAGGTGATGCCATTCGACTCTAGACACTGTGTGGTTAAGCAGCGATCCTGTGAAGAAGTTTCTGGAAGGCAAACCTTTGCAGTTCCCAAAAAAACGTACTAGATCACCACAAGAGAGATGATGATATAAGCTTCTGTAAAATATCAAATCAGTGCTTACTATAGCACCATTGATAGAAATATTACCTACCTCCTTATTTCTTTTGTTTTAATGTATTTATTATTGGGGGCAGGGATGCACAGGCTACGTTCTCTGTGTGGAGGTCAATGAACAAACAAGGTGCTGATCCACACTTCCAACGTTGTTTGAGATAGGTTTTCTGTTGTTTCTGATCTCTGAGAAGATCAGACTAGTTGGGAGCCAACTTCAGGATACCCATGGCTTTGGGGGATCTGCACTGTGCAGACTTGCAGAGCAAGTTCCATTAGCCACCGCACTGTCTTCCCAGCCCTACCTGCTTCAATTACAAGAGGAACATTCACAAGCTTTTCTGTTCTCTACCAAGCAGCCATTTTCACCCAATGATTGTAATATAGGGGTAAAAATAAAGGAATAACAGTATTTAAAACGTGTTTTCTCTCAGTAAGAGGAAAAACATGTATGGAAAGCACATGGTGCTTTCATGCATTATAAACTGGGATGGTTGCATAAACTATGTGAACCCATTGTTACAAGTCATTTTGAAAGCAGTTGAGTCAGTCACAGGGTATGGTTGGGTATCCTCAGCTACTTAGAGTCCATTGGTGTGGAATGAAAATTGAATTGACACAAATAGCCCATCTCTCCTAGTATCCTATATACCATCACATTGACTAACACATATGAAATGCCCAGTTAACCAGAAGGCATTTGGCACGCCTGTTTAGTTGCAATTGTAAGATACAAATAGACATTGATAAATGTCTCTTGTACTTTTTGAAGATTATTTAATGTCAATAAACTGGAAAACGTAAAAATCTAATGCCTAATTGGGCAATTTACAAGTTCACTGAAACATACACTACACTCAATAAGGCTTGTTCTACACCATCGAACTCTCTAAGTTCTACTGTCACTGATCCTTTACAACCAAATTGTTTCCCAAGAGCACTTGACTTCTATATAGAATTACTAATCCTCATTAACATCCCCGTGAGGCAAGTGGAACAGACTTTGGTTCCTATTTTATACATGGTGAAATGGAACAAATAAAGTTTAGCCAATGTCCTTAAACAGAGTTGAAATTAAATTCTGTAAATTATTCTTGTTTTGAACTTCCTGTATCTTTTCCTGCAAAGATGATAAAATACAAAGTAAAATATTAAGTATCCTAAGGCTTATATTGAATTATTTTTGTTATATTAATGCAAGTGGAATTATGAATATTGTTGTGAAAATAATATTTAATATAATATTTTATTAACTGGAATTTTTTAAATTCCGTAAATACAATTCAGCTACATTTTAGAATCCAATTTCTTCTTTTCTATATTAGAAAATATAAAAACTATTTCAAGATGAAATACTCACACATCTGCGTGTACATAAGGCACAAATTAGGTAATCATGATATTCATGTAAAAGGTACAGTTTTAAATACAGTGTGTGTTGATATCCATGTGTAATGTGTAATGCTGAGGCAGAAAACCAGAAAGTAAGTTGAGTTATTGTCACCTGCCTTCACATCTGAGTGGAACCACATGTGATCATACCTGCTAAAATATTGTAATTTAATTCAAACATTCATAGAATGGGGTGACTGAGTCTCGGAGGTAATTTGTGACATCAAAAACAAAGTTGAGGAACATTTACAGGAGACCTTAGAAGCTGGTGTTGGTGTGTCAGTAAGATGTAATATGTTCACAGAAGGTAATAGGCAGGTAAGCAGAAACCTGCACCAGGAAGAAGACACACTCTTACCTGCTATCAGAGCATCCTCTGTGCCTGAACCCCTCAATGGAGACAAGGCCCTCCCACTTCCTGAAGGCACAGTTCACTTATTCCTGTATATAGCCTTTCTCATATTGGAAAGGATTATATTTCAGTGACTGCAACAACCATTATAAATTTAAGCCTTAAGAAATTGAAACTGTTAAAGCTGTTTTAATCATCATGTTAAACTACACAAAATATTGGTGGGCCATATATTTCATATTTACAGAAATCTTAAGTGTCTAACATAATGACATATAAATATACTTTCAATGCCTTTTCATTTTTTCGATAATAATTTAAAGCCCCTTAAGTGTCCTTTATCAGGATTACAGGTAATATGACACATGTCCTGAAGGAGACAAAGTATCTTTAGAAGTATTTTAATAGATAAGGAGATAGAACAATGTTTTAAATGACTACAATATATATGAAAGTCATTTGACTTTAAGTGGCTTCCTTCAGGCTGCCCTGCATGTTTTTACTTGAGAAATGAGGGATGAGGCGTGTGAGGTTCAGATTATGATGCATTTTTCTATTCTGCTTAACAAAAATCTTAAATTATATATATGTAATATATATATATAATTTATATATAATTAAAAATATATTTAAAATTCACTTTATATCCATATCAAAAGCTTACTTTTTCTATACATATATATGTGAATGTGAAAATTTATCACACATAATAGAGCCATTTAAGTTACCCAACAAAAACAGAGCCTAAAGACAATATGTTGGTAGCTTCAGCTCATGCATGCCCGTTCCAAGAACTCCTCCAGCCTATCCAGTGATGCTGGGTCCTTAAGGTCATTTTATTTATAAACCACTGAAAACTCTGCCAACTAGGAGACCAAGATCAGACAACAGCCATCTCATCGCACTGAATGACCCACTGACCTCAGTGTGTCACGTGAACAGATTTATGTGGCCTAATGGAACCCTCAACTGTCCTTTTCTTTCAGGACACTGTGTCATCAGGAGTATGTGCATTTGGTTTGTAACTGCTTTCTTTCATCCTAAGGGATCAAAGGATGTATTGGAGATCAATATGTACAGTTTCATTTACTTTGGCATGATCCTGGCAGAATAATCAAATAGTTTTTTCTGTCAGAAACTCCTAGAAGAGTTAAAATTTTGAACATGAAAATAATAAGGTAAAAAGTTTTTTTTCTGTCTTTATTAATTTTCAGATGCTGTCTTGGGTTTTTCCCCTCTTGCAGTAGAAGCTCTTCAGAAAAGCACTGGATTACTGGAGCCACAGAAGGTCAGGGACCACAACCAGTCACTCAATCCAGCTCAAGATGGAGGTAGAAGACTCTCTTGTCTGTTGAAAAAGCATTTACCCAGCCATCCAAACAGAATAGAATAAACATCACATCCTCGCTCCCTGCAGTGGAAGCACATGTCTGCTCTGGTATTTCAGTGTTTTATATCAAGCTACACTCACTGAGCCAAACACTACTCAAGCCCTTTCCCCTCACCTCTGGAAATCACAGGGGAAGGGGTTGGTTATGGTGGCCAGAGTGTGAAGGGTCTTACATGTCCTACACTACAGAATTAACATTTATTCTTGTGACACAGCAATTTATAGTTGTTTGGTTATTGAAAACTTGTTTCAAATTGAGAAAAAATAATTTCATCTTAATGTTCAGTTATATTAACACACAAGTATATGTATACTCTAAAAACTAGAAATTAGGATACTGAACTATATTTCTAATTTGTGTTACACGGAATACACTGGAATTCAAACTACTTCATATATTCAAACATTATATATGAAACTAATTGCATATATAATGAAAGTATTTCATTATATATTAAATATAGTTTGACTCCCCATTGGTTGTTTTTTATTGGAGAATATTCTACAGAAATTTATTGATCAGAGAAAAGGCTGTCTTATAAATATGCATTCTATTTTATGGACATATAATAATTTAATTATTTTCACAAATGTATGAATGTATGCATACATATGCACATTATACATATATATATATATCCATTAATATGTCACTTTCTTCTAGCCCTTTAATCATCTGTCTAAATACGCCAATAAATTTTAAACAGAATCTATATATTACATATAACTCCAAAAGATAAATTAAGCATTTTTTGAATTGTCAGTCCTTAAACTATAAATATAATTTCTATCACTATATCTATGTTTAGATTTTCTAGAATTTCATATCAATGGAAATATGTGTATGCACACTATAGTTTTAATTAATCAATTCTTAAAAATTTATTCAGAAATGATCCTGTTCCTCCAATTAAGATTCATCTGAGAATATAATCTGTGGAGAAGTGACATTTAAGAATTGACTTTCTGAATTTTATTCTTCATTTTCTCTCAGCAAATGATTGCAATCTTAATTATATTATTTTGTATATTTTAGTCATTCAATTCTTTTTTTATTTGCATGATATTAATAGTAATTGTGAAAATTAAATTTCCTCCTTTTCATTAACACCATATCATTTAACTATAGATTGTATTGGGATAAATTTTTAAAATATTAGCTTTTTTGTTGTTTTTTTTAAGTCAATCAACCAATAATTGAATTTATTCATTAGTTTTCCTTGTTAAATATTTGATGAATTAATTTGGCTGTTACATTTATTTTGCTGGTACTTTTTGATTAACAAGTATTTAGGGTCTTGAATTTTCTTTTAAGCATTGAATGACAAATTTTTGTGTAACAATCAATACATGTTATATTAATTTAATTTATCAAGTATTTTACAATAACATAAATTCTAATATTTTTCTGTTTAACTTTAATTATATATATATGTATATAAATATATTTAATTTTGAATTTTGAATATTTATTTTTCTAGTCATGGCCTACATAATATTATGAAGTTTATTCATATGCATAAGGTAGACTTACCACTTTTAATTTTAGACTACTGAGTATTACTAAAATCTAATTTATTTTATGTCAAATTTGTTGATTTATTTCATAGGCTGTTAAAATATGCATAGTATGTTCCAACAGTATGGTTTTGTGTTATATATCTTAATCATGTTTTAATTCAGATTATATTATTGATTGCATCTATTTATTAATGTTCATCAATATTTGGGAATGAGGAATGTATTTCTTTAAGTTCTTTTTGAAATATATGTATGCATTACTCTAATAATGCTGATAGCTGTGTTATCTTATACAGAAATAATCACAAAATTACATTTCCATTGTTATTCTCATAGTTTATATTTTTACTTGTTTAAAGACATTGATCTTTCAATTCAAACTTGTCTCAATTGAAAATATGGACATTATCTTTGTGCTTTTAAACTGAAATTATGTATTAATTAATAAACTATTAATCATCTTAATCAGAACAAATGAATTTCTTTCATCAAGAAAATATAAACATCAGAAATTTGATAAATTATTGAGCCTTCTCTATGAATGATGAAAACTAATGAGATAAAGAAAAAGGGGACCCATCAGTAACAACTCACTTGGGCCAGGAAGACCAGGATGAATACTAAGATATACAGGATCCCTTGCCACAAGGACTAACACAGACAGCCCACGAAGGAGGATATACAACTGATCAGGGATGGGGAGGGGGGGAATTGGGGAAGTCGGGATAACAACGCATGGTTTGCCCACTAAATAATGTAACTCATTATGGACA
>PVHP010014324.1:0-39383 GCA_004024765.1 Zapus hudsonius | reverse complement strand
AAAAAGAAAAATTCTAATCTCCTGGCTTGGACTGTAACACTCCCAGTGAGAGGGCCAACTTCCCTGCAACTCTCTGCCCGTGGGTGGTTTGGATGTGAAATGTCCCTAATAGACTGATGTATGAATTCTTGTTTCCCTTTGGGAAGTTGTTGAACCTTTGGGATCGAGAGCCTTGCTGGATGGAGGAAGTGTGTTACTGGGGCCATTGTTAAGGTGATATCAGCCCAGTTCTAAGTTCAACTCCCTCTCTCTACTTCCTCCTCCCTGATGTGACCATGTGACATCAGCTTCCTGCCTAATGCCACCCTGCTGCCTCTGCCACGATGGGCTATACGCTCTGGAACTGTGAGCAGAATTAAGCCCTTTCCCTTCCAGATGTTGCTTCTGGTCAGGTATTTGTCCCAACAATGAGAATCTGTTGACCTGAAGCAGCTGGAAGCCTGGTGCTGCACAGCCATTGGAGCACTGCACGTTTCTTGAGGTGAGGATGGGTCTGACTTCATGGGGAACCCTATCCAAGTTGTGGGTGAGGATTGAGCTCTTAGAAGGTTCTTAGGCACGGGGGCAGCTCAAAAGTGTTGCATAAATGGTAATCCATTTGCATTAGGAAAAGTTCTGGGCTTTCAAGCATCTCCTCGGGAAAGGATTTTGCTAGGTGTACTAAAAGATAGGAAAAGCAGGCTACCGTTTAAAGCGAACATCTGTTACAGCAGCTGTTCTTAAAGCAGATTAAGGTACAACGATCACATAAAGAATGAAGAAGAGGAAAAAAATATTACCGTTTTATTTTATCTATACCCTGATGGAATTGAAAACCCTTCCCATTTGTTACTTAGTAACTCCACTGGGATTTAGCACATTTCAAGTCCCACATGTGAGAAGCTGCTTGTCCTATAAACCACACATAAATTCCCACCTACCTAGGAACTTCTCAGAGCTGGAAGGAAGCCCATATCCCTAAGACCACACACCCTTTGATCAGAAGTAAAGTGTTTGTCATTTTAGGCACAAAAACAACAGGAAGAAGCTGTCCTGCCCCAGCACAGCATTGGCCAGTGTGGGTATCACTCAGCAAAGGGTCACTGTTATTTGCCCCAGGGGAGGGTCAGTTTCTGTCAAGATGATGCAGAAAGCAGAAACTGGGTCTCTGTCTCACAGGAAATATATTTGAGGACTTGGGGATCTTTCGTCTGCCGCAGAGCAGGCGTGAAAACACAGGGAGGTTTTCTTCATCAATTGGAAGCTAACATGCAAAATGTGACTAGACTTATTCTGAATTACTATGGGGCGAGACACAGTGTGAGGGGGCAGGTTTATTTTGATTCACTGTAGGAAAGATATTCTGTCTCGTGGGCTTAGTAAGAGAAAAAGAATTGGTTATTTCCTAGACTAGAGAGAGCTCTCTGCCCCTGAGAATAAAGAGAGGATAGTGAATGTTGGTTAGGGATGATACAGAGAAATCTCACACTGGGGTGTATGAGAACAAGCAAAGATCTGACTTTTACATCCTTCCAAAGTGTACAGAATGGTGACAAGGAGGAATCATCCTGAAGACACAGAGCACCTGCTGGGTGTAAAAAGCCAGGTGTGCTCACAGGCATCTCATATCTCATCCAATCCTAGCGCTTGGGAGACAGGAGGATTGCCAAGAGTTTGATGCCAGGGAGTGTGAGCTGATACCACAAAGACTGATCCAGACGGCCCACGGAGGAGGATATCCAGCTGACTGGGGATGGGGATGGGGGCAATGAGGAATTGGGGATAACAATTCATTGTTGGCCCACTAAACAATATAACTCATTATGGACAATAAAAAAACAGAAAAAAATAATAACAACAAACCCCCAAACAAAACAATTAAATTTAACAGCAGACACAGAGAATTATTTAGCTCCACTGATTATTTTTGTTCTGAGGTCGAGTCTCACTCTAGCCAAGGCTGACCTGGTGCTTACTCTGTTGTTCCAGGCTAGCCTCAAAATCACAGCAATCCTCTTACCTCTGCCTCCTGAGTGTAGGGATTAAAGCCATGCATCACCATGCTAGGTCCCACTGAATTTTAAAAACTCATGACTCTATTCTAAGATGGAAAGAGAAACATGATAAGTAGAAAGCTGGGGGGGGGGGCATGGTGGCACACACCTTTAATCCCAGCACTTGGGAGGCAAAGGTCAAAGACTGGTTGTGAGTTCCAGGTCAGCCTGGGCTACGGTGAGAGCCTACCTTATAAAACTCCAAAAATAAGTAAATAGAAAGAGAGGAAAGAAATTCAAAGGAAGAGAAGTTAGACAGAGAATTCACAACTTCCCACACTCCTCCTCTCTTGGAAATTGGGCTGCAATTGAAGAACTCTTGGAGATATAAACCTTCATGTAACTTAGAGACTGATTCACCCTTCCAAACGGACAGACTGTCCCTCACCAGATGTGTATTTTCACAGCAATCCGAGGAAGAGAGATCAGAGTTGGAATGTTTGCTGTGTCATGAATGTGATGCCCTCTGTCATGTTATGATGGAACCAGAAGGTCCTAGCTGATGGTGAGCAAACATCAGTGCTCTGCTCTTAGAGTCCCTGTCTCCAGAATTGTGAGCCAAATAAGCTTCATAGTATTTTTAAAAAGTTCTATTTCTACGAGGCTTGCCTCAAAGTCATAATCTTCCTAAATACTTGGGCTTATGGATGCATGTCCCCGCGTCCAGCTTAAACTTCTATTTCTTTTAATTTATCTTATTCCTCATGTATTTTATTACAATAACAGAAAACACATTTTAACACTGTTGAGAAAATACTGAAGAGGCCATATTCAAGCCTACTTCAGTATCTTTATACAAATTATTCCTCCCTCCTCTCTCTCCCACTTTCTTCCCTTCACCTAAGTACTCCTATTTCTTGGGTTCCAAGTCCACCCCTCAGGGCAGTGCTCCTCATTTTGGCCCTTGCCACATTAGTGCATTTCTGCAATATTCCTTCAGCTCTTCACTTTGTAATTTGAGTCCTTGCTTATGTCTGGTTTTCAAGATGCAATGGAAATTACAACCAACAGGGAGTCTCCCTGAGCTACCACCTTACATCAGGTCTCCAGTACCCTTAGGTGCTACTATGTGTCAGTGGTTGTTGCATGAGTAAATGAACATGAGAACTATGCTGTCTGAGTCCATGATCCACAGCCCTCAGTGTGCAGAGATGACCACAGCCCTCAGTGTACAGAGGAGATGACCACAGCTCTCAGGTGCAGAGATGACCACAGCCCCCAGTGTGCAGAGGAGATGACCACAGCCCCCAGTGTGCAGAGGAGATGACCACAGCCCCCAGTGTGCAGAGGAGATGACCACAGCCTCCAGTGTGCAGAGGAGATGACCACAGCCCCCAGTGTGCAGAGGAGATGACCACAGCCCCCAGTGTGCAGAGATGACCACAGCCCTCAGTGTACAGAGATGACCACAGCCCCCAGTGTGCAGAGGAGATGATCACAGCCCTCAGTGTGCAGAGATGACCACAGCCCTCAGTGTGCATAGGGGTCACACAGGAAGCTAATTCAGCAGATCCATGTGCACAACCTACCTTCTCAGCCATACCTCTAGGGATTTCAACTCCAACTGTCTTGTCCTAAGCATTTCCCCAGCAACACCGCAGGTTACAGAGAGCAAAGGAGCGAAGTGGAGAGAAAGTTCAGGAGACAAAAGGGAGTGGGCTATGAGAAACTAACCATGGAAGACGTACAAACTGTCCCAGCAAGCCCAGGCAGCTGAAGGCTAAACGATAGCCCAGGACCTCCTGGAATGCTTGGAGCTGGCTGGTTGCGGAGGGAGGCACTCCAGTGGAAAAACAGATCTGGGCTTGCCTTAAGGATTGAGTACTATTGGAAAGGAAGCGAGGGGGAAAATACAAGCACCCCTTGAGCACTGCTTTTGGATGAGGCAGAGGAGGTGGCTTTTTGTTTTTAAAAAATACATTTATTTATTTATTTATTGAGGCCGAAAGAGCCCATGAGTATGGCCACTCCAGAGTCTCTTGCCACTGGCAAATGAACTCCAGACGCACACACCATTTTGTGCATCTGGCTTCACGTGGGTGCTGGGGAATCTAACCAAGGCCGAGAGCCTTTGCAAGCAAGTGACTTTACCTGATGAGGCATCTTCCCAGAACTTTTTTGGGGGAGGAGAGGGATCTCACTCTAGCCCAGGCTAAGCTGGAACTCATCCAGTAGCCCAGGATGGTCTCAAGTTCACTACAATCCTCCTACTTCAGCCTCCCTAGTGTGCAATTAAAGGAGTGTGTCACCTTGCCTGACAGCAGGCTTTTATGACTAGAGGTGATTGTCGCTTCAGTGTACAAGACAACCCTGATTGACCCCAATTTTCCGTCAGCGTCCTTCGTACATTCACCTCCTCACTTCACAGGCCACCAAAGTTGGAATCCCTTTTATTTTCACTTGCATTTTGTTAAACAGATATTTAAGCAGAACTAACTTTTAAAAAATTAATCTTCTTATTAATAAGTAGAAACTGTATGTACAAGCCTTATGTTGGTACCCCCATTTCCCTCCTCCCTACCCCGTTCCACCCTCCTCGGTGGGATTGCCGAAATGCTCCATGGGATAAAGGACTATGTGTTCTGCGAGCAGCAGACAGGGTTTTTGGGGGGATGGGGAGGCAACGTCTCTGGTTATTCTCCCCACCATGGCTCTTCCAATCTTTCTGCCTCCTCTTCGGCCAAGCTCCCTGAGCCATGGTGAGTTAAATTTAAGTCTGATGTAGTGTTGAGAGCTTAAGTGTCTCTGGATTTCTGCTGTGGAACGTTTTGAGTATCTTGAGTGTCTGTCTCCATCAACCTGGCGCAGGTTGTCAGGCTCGCTGTGGGAGCAGCACTCTTGCTCATTTCCACACTTTCTCCCTGGTTTCACCTGGGCCCTAGCTGATGTGTTAGGAGTGGTTCATCTCCTGTTATTATCAGATATCATCAGCTATCATCTCTGGTCTTGCTGGTAGAATTGGGTTGTCCATGGTTCTCTCTGTCTTCTGGGTTTTTTTCTTAGCATACCAGTGTGGCTACAAATTCGCCACCTTGACCAGAACTACTCCAAAACTAACTTTTTGAGGGTTTTTCTTCTTAACTGAGAGGCCTTCTTTTCAGTAAGGGAATAGAAAGTAATGGACATTATGCATGGAAATTAATCCTTTCCTCTTTTATTAATTCAATCCATTCACCCCAGACACTAGATGTTAGAGGGTGGAAGACAAATTTCCCTCCTGCATTAGGCAAAGAGGAATAAAGGGAAGAAATATTTCAATGTAACACCTGACTTATGACTTAAATATAGACCTAAAGTTGGGAAGACTTAAAAGGAAATATCTCATTTTCATGCTATACAACAGTTCCTTTGAAATGTTAAAAGATTTCTTCATGACACAGCCTTCCTCTATGTTGTAGAAATACAGGACACAAAAAAGCAGACTAAAGAAAGAATGACAGATATGTTGTACCAGAGAGGGGCTTAGTTCTAAAACCACCTGTACTGAGAAATTTCAAAGGAGAAATCTAACAACTGAAATATAAACCTGTGAACTTAAGAGATATAAGACGAGTGTCTTTTCCCCTGACTCATTCTATATCTGCTTTGATGAGCAGTGGACAGGGATCCGCCCATTGAAATTAAAAAGGCACAATCTATCTAGGACACCTGCTCGTTATCAACAGGTGAGAATTAGGGCTTAGATATGAAGTATCCTCCCTCCATGGCTCATGTCCTAAAGAGCTAGTCCATACCCAGTGGGACTACTTTGGAAGATTCTAGAAACATTTGGAGGTGGTGGGGGTTGGTTGCAGGAAGTTGTGGAAGAAAGTAGGATGTGTTCTTGGGGGCTGGATCTTGTCCCTGGGTTGATCTCTCTCTCTCTCTCTCTCTCTCTCTCTCTCTCTCTCTCTCTCTCTCTCTCTCTCTCTCTCTCTCCTGAGCTGCCCTCCTCACCACGATGGACTGAACCCTCTTCCCCATCTCCCTTTCAGTTGGTATTCTTCACTGTAGTGCTACTTCCCCCACCAAATGGCTCATGTTCGAAGGGTTAGTCCATAGCTGGCAGTGATGTTTTGGAATATTCTAGTAAGAGATAGGGCCTTAGCAGGAGGAAGTAGAGTATGTTCTTGGGTGCTATATCTTGCTATTGGTTGTCTCTCTCTCTCTCTCCTTCTAGGCCATCATCGTGTGAGTTACTCTGCTCTGCTAAGCCCTCCCTGCCATGATGGACAGAACCCTCTAAAACCGTGAGCCTAAAAGAAAATCTCTCCTCCCTTTAAGTTGGCTTTCTCAGGAATGTGATCACAGCAGGGATAAAACTAACTCAATGATGTGAAGGACTCATATCATATCCCCTGGCCTATATCTCTCCATAGCTTCCACAGTCATCCCTGAATTCCTTCAAATGTCATTTGTAGCTTGTACAGAGTCAGAGCTTAGATGGCCTGGTTCTACATGTTCAACTCAGAAGGATTCATCTAGATTTTGCCTCAATGTTTTTCTCTCTCTTTCTCTCTCCCCAACAACCCTCTACTGTCAGCCACATATTTTGAGGTGATCATAGGATTCTTTGTTATCTTTCCAAGACTAAGACTCCAATGTGTAGCCATTTGCAACCTGCAAGCCACTTCGTAACTACAAGGCATTATTAGCATTTATCAATAGGCAATAGAGCAATAAATTGACCAAGAGACTTTTCTCTTTCTCTGTTCCCCTCAGGTGACATCTAAGTCAACATTAGTTGGAGAAGATGGGGTCAGTCTCCTATGGGTACATGTGGTTTTCTTTATCTGGCCTTACCTCGTTTGCTTTCCTCAGAATAAACAGCCGACACTCCAGCAGTACAACAATATTGCTCTCTGAAAACCAAATGCTGTGGGAATTTATAACTGATATTTAGGAAAGGGGCCAAACCTGGCAATATCTTGCACACATTAGATCAAGGACTCGGCAAACAGATGCTACTACTTGCAATCAGCCAAGAACTTCTAATATTCTGACAACTTGTTAATCAACCAACATATGGTCTCACTTTAGTAAACATAACTCTCAGATTTTGCTTTATGCGGAGCATCTTCTGTGAGATGTAATGGTCCTGACTCATCAGCACTATTCACTGGAAATCAAGGGAAGCGAACATTCCCCCACCAGTTTGCTTAATGACTTGGGAGAGAAAAAATAAATATAGGCATTGATTTTAATTTGTGTAGTTTTTTTTGCAGTTGGGATTTTTTAAATGCTATTTTTGTAGACATCTGTATAATTTTGAAATACCTTTCTTAGATAGGTTTATATAAATTCTACCTCAAAAAATGTCTACAGCCACTGTACTAATTTCTAACATTCTACCCCAAACTGAGGTGGCTTAAAAGAAGAGACATTTATTCCTTCACTGTTCTGGAGGTAAGGCCAGTTGTATAAATAGCTGCGCTCTCTCTGAAGTGTCTATGTCTAGGGAAATACCCTTCCTGACCTCTTCCAGCTGATGGTGGCTCTAGGCTCTTCGTGGCTTCTGGTCATATAATTCTAACCTCTGTTTCATATTTACAGGGCCATCTTCCCACTGTGTTTATCTGGGTCAAATTTCCTTCTCACATTAGAAAAGAGGCCACTCTATTCCAGTCTGACCTCAACCTGGCTATATCTCCGAACACCCTATGTCCAAATATGGTCATACTTCCAGGTATCAGGGTTAGGCTTTTGAGATAGTCCTTTGTGATGGTCTCAAAGGGCACAAACTAAAACTCAGATGATTCTAGAAGAAACCTGTGAGGTCTTCCCCCACTACTTTTAGTACAGGCGACTGTCCTCCTTGGGTCTCTCTGTAGGTCCCCAGAGGTAGAATGGCCATGGACACTGTAGAGACCAGGTCTCTACAGTGTTATCCTCAGCTTATTTTGCACAACAGGCCACCACAGCAGAGGCCACAGGAAACATGACCAATGTCTTAGTCACATGTTCCTAAGAGAGCCACCTGGAACATTCAGAAATACCCAAGGAACACATGGAAGTTGATAAAATGTGATGCCAATGTGTTGAAGGTTGTGGTCCATGGTTTGGACATTTAAAAGGCTCTGGGTATGGCTTAGCGTAGACACCGGCCTAAGATGTGTGATGTCCTGGCTTCCATCTCTACAAAAGAAAGAAGGAAAGTAGAGGAAGAAACTGTGGCTTTCTTTGTTGGAGCTGCAGGCTTGGGAGACAGCTAAGCAGAATGAATGTCCAGGTCACTTTGAGGAACACAGTCAAGGCTTGGGGCAATGGCTTGGCTTGCTTGGGAAACCTGCCAGGCCAGTTCCTAAATGGCCCTGGCTCCATTCCCCAGCACCCACATAAAACCAAATGCAGAAAGGGGCACTTGTGCTGGCAGTTGTTTGCAGTGGCAGGAGACCCTAGCACTGCCCACCCCCACGGGAGCAGATAAAGAAATAAAACAATAATGCAGAAACATGATAAATATTCAGTGTTTCTTCCACAGACAAAGCAGTACTCTAAGCCTTTTAAATCATAGAATTCTTGAGGGAAAGTTCTAGTTTTGAGAATCAGTTTCAGGTATCAGTCTGGTTTAGCAGAACTGTTACCAGATGGTGGACTAAACCGGATTACTTAGAAGTCAAGTGCTTAGATTCTGGAACTATGACCTGTCCTAGATTGTCCGGTAACTTCTGAGTGCTGTGTACCTATGAAGCATTCTGTTACCTTCCTTTACTGACACTATTTTTGGTGAAGATCAAAGGAAATTCCATAGTTTGTTTGAAGAATGAGCCTGACAGCAGGTGCAATATGTCAAATGGGGCAGAAATAGAAGAAAATCAAAAGACTCTGTGTTTGTAGTCTTTCTGGACTATAACAAATACCAGAGACAATGAACATATGAAAAGAAAAGGTTTACTTTGGCTCATGGTTTTGGAGGTTTCTATCTGTAACAAGAGAGGCTAAGTCACTTTCCCAAGGTCACCCAACTTGTCCATGTGAGGGCCAGGCCTTGGGTCCAGAGTTTGGCACCCAACTCTGTGACCATAAGCATGTTACAGACGAAGGTGTTTTCTCCTTTCAGGATACTGAATTTGGAACTTATGGTCTTCCTTTTTATGGTGGTGGCAGGCAAATAGTCCATGAAGGTATGACCAATGATTTGACAGCTTTGCCTGTAAATCTTCTCTTTCTTTCCACCACTTAAGGACAAGACTTAGCAAACCCTTAGCTCCCATCACACTAGATGTGGAGACTGAGGAAGGAGGATCACAAGTTCAAGCTCAACCTGGGCTAAATAGTGTAGAAAAAAAATCATCAAAGAGTCCCAGATCTCCAGATTTATTCTATTATTTCTTTTGTACTGTTCTGTGTGAACCACACACTGGTACAGTATCTAGTAGGTTTGCTATTTAAATTCTAGTTTCTTCTGTAAGCAATTTGCAACCTTTCTGAGCTGTAGTTTTAGGTTTGATAAAATGGAGATAATTATAGCATCAATCATTCTTGTTTAGGCAAATAAATCAGCCAATAAGTAAATAAATAAACAAAAACACTGAACTTGGACAATGTTAAGGGGTTTACATTGAAATAATACATGGAAGCTGCTCTCATAGTTCCCAGCTTGTAGGAAGCTTTCAATGATTCTTAGACATGTGCTATGATTTTTAATTATGATATTGGTCATAATAATTGTGAAGGGAAATACTGTCTTATTTTAAATGATTTCAATTGAGCACATTTATGGTATATAGTAGGGAGAACCTGGTCTGAAAACATTACTTATTTGAACCAGGCATGGTGGCGCACACCTTTAATCCCAGCACAGAGGCAGAATTAGGAGGATCACTGTGAGTTTGAGGCTAGTCTGAGACTACATAGTGAGTTCCATAGTGTGTGTGGGGCTAGAGCAAGACCCTACCTCAAAAAACCAAAAAATTTTACTTATTTGAAGAAAAATTCATGAAGTCTTTGTAAGCATCTAACTAGCAGAATCCCTGTGTCCCCAGCTTGTGAAATCGTTCTGCTGAAAACACTCCCGTGTCTTTTCTGGTTAGACACGTGGATCTTGGAGTCATATATTCACGATACAAATGGATGTGCCTGATTCGTGTTTGCTCTGGGCAGGCTGCTCCAGCCCAGCCCAGCTTTCAGACCTTCCAGATGGCCTGGGAAGGCTCAGCTTTGCTGATGCCACTCAGGGAAAAGCCAGGGTGTGGACAGCAACTTTGTACCTTTTCTTTTCCACTAGGGAAGAACACTGTCCATCTAGGGCTCCTTCAGGGTTTATTTCACAGCCATAGCACCCAGCAGTCATGGGCCTTAAAGGGGGAATCTTACGGCTAGAAAGTGTGCCTTTTGTTGCATTTTTACTTTCAATACATGAAGGTATGAGAGTTTTGTTTTGTTTTACTTTGTGTGTGTGTGCGTGTGTATGCACAAAATATGTGTGATATGTATGTGAGAGAGAGAAAGAGAGAGATTGGTATGTGTAGTGTATGCACAAGGTGTGTGTGTGTGTGTGTGTGTGTGTGTGTGTGTGTGATGTGCTATTTGCGGTGTGTGCACGTTTATGTGCCCCTGCAGAGCTGGGTACTCCCCTGTGGTGGTCAGAGCAGAATGTTGGGTGTCCTACTCTGATCTTCTGTCTGTTCTCATTTTGAGCTGGAGTCTCTTACCGAAACCAGAGCTTGCTGTTTCACATTCGCCCTGGTGATTTCCTGATCTCTGCTCCTCTCTGTGAGACGGGGGTTACAGGCACATGTGGTCATGCCCAGATGTTTGCATGGGATCTGAAGATTTGAACTTGGGCAGTTTCTGGCTCCTCAGGCCCTCCTGCTTGTGCTGAAAGTGCACTTTACTACTGAGCCACCTCTCTAGCCTCTGTCCCCCAAGTTTATAGGGCATATGTTTAGATTTGTAGAGCTCTTGTCAACTTAGAATGGTGGCATGAACCTAAGTGTTTTGCTACATGAGTGACAGTCGGGGTACAGATCTGAGTAGAGTCATGAGCCCACCATGGTGGCAGATGCCTGTACCCCAGAAATCTAGAGGTTAAGGAAGTTCTAGGCGGTCTGGGCCGTGCAGCAGACCCTGTCTCAAAAAGAAAGTCAGGAGTAAAGAGAGGCTTTTGAGCATCCAATCCATTTACCAACTTGCCACTGCATTTCCCTTCTCCACATCATGGGCTTGCAGTTATTTCCTGACCCCCACTGCCCAAAGCTTTGTGGGAAGTGAGTAGCCTAGCCAGCGATCTCCCCTGGGAGTAGCTCCTGCAAACCCCACCAACTCTGCAGGTCACAGTCAGCAAAAGAATGGAGTCTCCAAGTGACACAAATTCTACACAATACAGTTGGAGACAGTCAAGAGAGGCCCTGTTTCCTTTCACAACCAGGCAACAGAGACTTTCTCTAAGCACAGGGATGGCTTCCCCTGGGAATGCGACCTTGCCCTCTTCCTCTCAGGAGAATATCTACTTAGTTCTCTCTTCCGAAGCCACGAGGCCAAGCACAGGAAATGCTGCAGAATAATGAACATAAAATAAAGACTTTTCAGCATTTCAGTAAGATAGAAGCAAACCAGGGTTGGAAGAACGTTATTCTTAATTTAATTTGGGTTTTTGTATAAAGCAGAGATGTGTGCCGATAGTCACACCCACTAGTCCTTGCTAGCATGGAATCTGCATTTTCCAGGCTAGCAGAGAGATGCACACGCATGTTCTATTAACATATTGCTGTTAAATATAATCAAATATTGTTATTAAATATGACCAGGTTTTAGAAAAAATAATTTCTTAGTGTTTTAAAAATATTATTTATTTATTTATTTGAGAGAGAGAGAGAGAGAGAGAGAGAGAGAGAGAGAGAGAGAGAGAGAGAGAGAATGGGTGCATCAGGGACTCCAATTACTGCAAATGAACTTGACACATGCGCCACCTTGTGTATCTGGCTTTATATCGGTACTGGGGAATCAAACTAGGGTCTTTCTGCTTTTCAGGCAAACACCTTAATTACTAAGCAATCTCTTCAGCCCTTAGAGGTTTTTTTTTTTTGAATATCAATAAATTGTCTGGCAAGAAAGTAATTTAAGGACGTTATATTTGCCCCTCCCTCCTTCTTTCCTTTTCCTTCCTTCCTTCCTTCCCTCCCTCCCTCTCTTTCTTTCTTTCATTCTTTCTTTACCTTCCTTCCTTCCTTCTTTTCCTTTCTTCCCTTCCCTTCCCTTTCCTTCCCCCCCCTCTCTCCCTCCTGGTTTATGCGAGTGTAAAATACTTAGTTTCCCATAAATTGCTCAGAGTGCCTTCTATGGGCTGCCAAGGAAGCAAGGTGTCGATCAAAACCAGACAAGGACTCCTCCCTGTCTCTCTGAGGAAGTAACCTTTCCTCTGGAAGAATCCTGGCAACGTAAGGCGCCTATGGGCCATGAAGACTAGCACAGGTTGAATGGTAAAATTCAGTAGATATGCTGATTGAATACCATTCCCTTTTCAGACTTATTCTTCATTCATTCATTCGTTCATTTACCCACTCATCATGATTGCTGTAGTTTCACAGTGTTACCCCCCAAAAGTGATGTGTCATGAAGATGGGGCCCTTTAATGACATCAGTGGCATTATAGGAAGAGGAAGAGTGACCCGAACTTGCACACATGGTTTGCCTCGTCCTTTGATACCCTTATGTTGTGTCAGGGTGCCAGGGAAAGGCCCTCACCAGATGCAGGCACAATGGTCTTGGACTTGTCAGCCTCTAGAACAGTGAGCTAAATATCTTTTCCTCATACACTATCCAGCCTTAGGCGTTTTGTTACAACAACAGCAATACTGCTAGAACAATGCTTATTTTTTCACTAAATGACTCCTAGACATTCTGCATGAAGCAAACCCTAACTTCCCAGTTACCTTCTAGGGTCTAGTTGGGGCACAGATGCCCCAGTGCAGGATAAGGTGCTGAGCGTGAAGGCAGGGCTGCCTGTGGAGTTGGGAGGAATGTGATTAGGGAAATGCCATGGGTTGGAATCCAGATCTGCTACTCCTGTGCTATTGCTGAAACTTCAGTTTACCACTGTTGGGATGAGGAGGGGCCTTGTGGAGGAATTTTAAGTCACTTGTGAGGGGAGCGGGAAGGGTGTCCTCAAAGGTGGTTATGGGACTCTGTTTTCTGATCTCTTTCATGTCCTTGCCATGAAGTTAACAGACCTTCTCTGCTCTGTGCTCCTACCAAGGTGTGCCACCATAGGCCTGCAGAGACTGGGCTGACCCTCCTGAATGAGACCTGTGCAACAGGAACAGCCACAATAAGCCTTCTTATTGGTTGGTTGATTGGTCTCACCTGTCTGTTAGAGTAATGGAAAGCTAGATAACACAGGGAATGTGTCTCTGCTGAGGTCACGCTGAGGATGCTCTTGGCACCTCAATGACAAGAGAGAGACGAGTGGTTACCAGAAGAAATATGGTCCAGGTCAAAGAAAGAACAGAAGCATAGCCTTAACCTTAACCCAAAGCCCAGCCATAGCTCTTATCTAGGCCTAGTCCTAACCCTAATCCTAAACCCTAACCGTAGCCATAGCCCTCGAGCTAGACACAGCCGCAGACCAAGCCTTATCCCTAACCCCACTCCTAACTCTAGCCATAACATAGCATTAGCCATGTCCCCGAATCTAAAACTAGCCCTAACCCTAGTAAATATCAGAGCCCTTAGGAAACCACTGAAACTAGACTGGAGAGAATAAAGGAAACTGGTTGCAGAACACTGCTCAAAGCAGGCATTGGGCCAAACCACTGTAATCCTGTAAACCTTTAGCACAAGGGTGACCCAAAATGAGATATTTACTATAAGCCAGAAAAATCTGAGTTTTAATGCCCTTGGTAATATAAAGATGGTAGGTAAATGAAGATAAGTACTTCACAGTGCAGAGATCCAGCATGTAGAAGATTCTTGGAGCCCTGTCCCATGCCTTGGGGATATCAGCTGAGGTTGAGCATTAGAGCCACTATCCTTCTTGGCTGTTGCTGGCCTGGCCACCTCTGGAGCCTCCTGAATTACTCACCCCTGTGAGCCATGGTCTGTCAACACTTAGACTGTGGGCTGGTGTGATGGTTAGGTTTTGTTGTCAACTTAATGTTTTAGATTATCTTGGGTGGGTCTTTGATGTTGTTCACATGAAGGCAGCCCTCTAAGTAGGGGAAGGATGTAAGGAGGCTTGGGGGTGCTAAAAATGAACATCCCTTCCTGGAAGGGCAGTGCAGGAAGGAAATTCCAGATACTCAGGAAGCCAACAGGTCTGGAATAGGGTTTTAAGACCCCATCCTAAGGCTATATAAAGGGGAAGGAGATTTCCCTCCCTTTGCACCTGCCTATTTGCTGTTGTGTATATAGTGCTGGTGATGGGTTGCTCTCTTTGCTTGGACCATTATGGAACTTCCCCTAGATCTGTAGCTTCAGTAAATCCTTTCCTCCTGTGCCTGTGCCTGGTTTGGAGATTCATCCCAGCAGCTAGGACAGCTGGGCATCCCAAAGTGGACTGAAACACACACCTTCAGAGGACTAAGTGATAATCCAGATGAAAGATGCCTCTTTAGACCTTTGTATTTTTCTTTGCTTAAATGAAGAAAAACACTGTCCCCAGGAGTTGAGAGGTGGGTGCTCTGGAATGCAGGGCATCCTTTGAGACTAACATGTGAGTACTGATAATGTCAGATGGTGGCTACAGGAGCCAAGCTGGCTTCTGTGAGTGGAGGAAGCAGGAGCAGCTCCCTCGTTAGCTCTTGGCAAATGTCAGAAAGTCCTGTGATATATTGGTCTGGCCACTCTTTCTTCCCTCCTTCCTCACTTTTTTATGCAAAAAAGAATTTGATTAACAAACAGCTATTCAGTCTGTTATGTTGCACTTTTATATAAAAATATATCTTATGTAGGGAGAAATCTGACCCCAGAATCCCTTTGCAAAGGCTCTCTGTAGAGTGAGGGAGTAGCCTGCCTTATTTCAGCATCTGTGTAAGAGTTTCTCAGGAGGAAGGTCATGTGATTACAGTTTTCTGTTTACTAGGTGGCTGTCTTTGGAAGTTACTAATTTTCTTCAGGCTCATTTTCTTCATCCGAAAAGTAGTACTTCCCTCCTTAGAAGCAAGTTTTGGGCTTTTGTATTCCTATGGATTGGTTACTTCCTCATTGCTGTGATGTTTATTCAAGACGAATAAGTGGATGTTTTTCCTATCTACCATCACAGTAGTTAAATCTTCCAGGGTATAGTGCCCTGCACTGTGCTTGATCTAGCATAGCCCATGAGATAAACAGTTCTACTGTTGGTACTCAGTGCTAAATGAGACATCAATATCACCCCATTTAAGGCTCAGGAAATACCGCACTAGAGGGAGGAGAAAGAATATAAGAGCAGAGGAGGAGGAGGAGGAGGAATGCTGTGGAACACTGTCTTATGGACAGACATGGCCATTGAATTCATGAGCAACCGTCGTTACCTGCAGAACATCTTCACAATACTGGGCCCATCAACACTCCCATGATGGAGGTCACCCATGTTGGAGGAGGGTATGAGAACTTACTGGCAGTTAATGGTTGTCGGGGGACCAGGAGATATTTTACGCAGTAGTGTAGTTAGTGGTTAGTTGCATATTCTCTGGTGAATAATTTACCATTTATGCTCATGCAGGCAATACCAATTAAACTCAGTGGGCCACACAGAGGAAAAAACAAGATTTCAAAGTAGAAAAGGGACTAGTTGGGAAGAATAGGGGTTCAGTGGCAGGGGGTTAGGGAGAGGAAAAAAGAGAAGGTCATGAATGGGTGGGGACGATGAGCAAAGTGCATTATATACACATATAAAAATTTCAATAAAATAAGCTCTGTTCATTCCCTTGGGAATGTAACCTGTGTAGGCTATTAGAGTTATCTATTAAGGGTTAGGAATTTAGGTAAGAGGGTACATTTTCACTCATTTATTTGAGTTATATGCAAGGGACTTCCTTGACAGAAGTCTACCACAGCTCTGGCTAAATTGCCACCATGTAGACCTCAGGTACTGGTAATGGAAAAATTGATCCGGAAGCTTCCCAAGCCCACTGCTCCTCAGTGAGGTTCATGGGTGAACTCACTTGCAAACAAAAACATGTGTGTTATACATTAAAGCAATATACAAATAAAATTGTGTTCTTTTGAGGCTGACTTATAGAAGTGTAGATGATGAACAGAAAGAAAATAAGGTCCAAGAAAACTCTCGGGTGCTGTTTCTTTAGTTGGTTTACTACTTTGAAATAACAGAAATCTCACTGGAAAATGATTCATTTTGTTAAACAAAATTGCTTTCATAACATTCATGCCTGAAGTGGCATATTTCTTTGTGGCACAGACTCTCCGACGTGAGGGAGAACTCTAAGATCATTTATAACAAAGTTCTCATTTTACAGAGATAGCAGGTATCCAAAAAGGTAGGGCTTGTTCTAAGATCACATAGCGTTTATAATTGCCAGAACTCAAATCCAAACCTCTTTATTCCCAGCCCATGAGCCTCGCCAACTTATTGGAGGACCTCTAAGCTAATACACATTATTTGATATTCCTGACATCAAAGACCAGATCATCTGTGCTGTCAGCACTATTAGATTAGAGGTGTTATGTTAGGCAGCCACTGAGATGGTTCCCTAAACATGTGTATCCTGATACCTCAGTCTTCCATAGCTAGTTTGTGCTGTGGTTTGAACTTGGGTTTTGAACCTTTGGTCTCCTCCTTGTGTGGCTATTTTGGGAAGTACTGGAAGCTTTGGGAAGTGGAGCCTAGATGGAAGAAAGTCACTGGGGATGGGTTTTTGGGGGTTGGTTCTCTGCCCACTTCCTGTCTTGCTCCATTTCCTGGTCCTCACGGATGTGAATAGCCTACACCCCAGGCATCTGCTACCATGAACTTTACCATACCATTCTCCCAACGATAGATTGAAGCCCTCTGAAACTGTGAGCCAACATAGACCTTTCCTCCTTTGAGCTGTTTCTGTCAGGAGTTTTGTTTGAGATGCAAAAACAATACAATCTGTATGACCAATAGAATAAAATGGGATATCACTTCCAAGGTAGGCTATGAAAGACTAAGTCTACCATGACAGCCTTTGTTCTCTTGGACCAAAAGAAAGTCAGCCACCACTTCATAAGGATTCTTAGACAGTGTGTGGAAAGGTCTGAATGGGGAGGAAGTGAGATACTAAATGAACAGCCAGCAAGCAAGAAAGCCTTGCCCACACTCACATGGGTCAATTTAGAGGCAGATCCTCCAGCATCTTGTAACTATAACCAGAGCCCAGTCAATAGAAACCTCATAAGATACCCTGCCCTGCCCACTCAGCTTAGCTGCTTCCAAAATACCTAGCTTAAAGGAAATAATGAACTAGTAAATATCTATCATTTAGGCAACTATTTCAAGGGCTAGTTATTTTATGTAGCAATGGAAAATAGAAAATATAGGCACCATACTTTAGTCCCTTAAATGACCCTAGGTACTATATAATAGACAGCATTACTCATGCTAATTTTTAAAAAATATTTTATTTATTCATTTTCAAGCAGAGAGAGAGAGAGAGAGAGAGAGAGAGAGAGAGAGAGAGAGAGAGAGAGAGAGAGAGAGAGAACCACCAGGGCCACCACCTTGTGGGTCTGGCTTATGTGGGACCTGGGAAATTGAACCCGGGGCCTTAGGCACTGGAGGCAAGTGCCTTAACTGCTGAGCCATCTCTCCAGCCCTCTAATTCTTTTTTGAAGACTCAGATAGACTTTGTTAGATTAAGAGGAGGAAAGAGAAAAGAAGGTACAGAAAGCTCCTGCCACATCCCTAAATGCTTGTTACTGTAACTTCTGCATCACAATTAAAATTTATTTTTTTAAAAATGTCAACTCAAAACCCACTATATATTTCCTTTGCAGCCACTTGGAGATCCGCTGGCACTCAGACAAGCTGGACCGAGAGTTCAGACACAGCATTTGATTTTGTACAGACATTATTTCCACTCTGGTAGGTATGCTCAATAAAGGTGATATCACAAACTAAAATTGACAAATATAAAATAGAATTCCATGTTTCACCAGCACTTAGGTGGAAACTTGAGACAAGAAAGTCTAGTGTGAATTAGGGACGTGTTTCAAGAGTTAGAGTGCTCAGCCAAAGAAGAAGGTCAATCAAGCTCTTCCAAGGTACCACAGGTGATATCAGAGGGCATGATGGGAAGAGGCTCTTCCTTGCTCCCCCGTATCTTTTCCATGTGATGCCTGAAGTCCACTGGTTACAATAAATGCCTCTGTATTGGACTCATGGTCTTCTGAAATAGAAATAATCTTGAAAGTGTTACCCTGCTCCCTGTTTTTGAAATATTTCATGTTGAATGAATCTTGCAGAACATATTTCCTCAGGGCATGGAGAGATAAAAGAATTTTCTGGAACACAGGGGATATGACCTGACTACATTTCAAGCAGGACATGTCTCCTGACAACAGCTATTTCTTTGGGAAGCAGAACTGTTCACTTATTCCTTACCTGGTCTCCAGATAGGCATGTTTGCTTCTGGGAAGTTTACAGGTAAAGACCTAAAAGTTAAGCATTCCTAAAAAGTATAAGTGGAATAGCTGAATTTTAAAATAAGGATTTACAGACTTTCAGAGGAATGGTAGTTAGTGTTATTAAATTCAAACCCATTGGGGAATACGGCTTTAATAGTTCAGTTTTAGCCATAGCAAAGGCAGGAAGTGCAAAAGTTGATGTTTTCCCGGCAATGGTAATTTATCCCCATTACACAGTCTTGACAGGACCTTTACAAGCCTCACAAGTCTGCGGCTCTAATACACTCAGAGCGGCCTGTGCAAAAGAGGAGAGTGTCATTAGTTCCTTCTGAGCGATGCGGTTCTGTGTTCAGCCTCATTATAAGATGTGTGGCATTTTGTTTGAGAGTCTTGGAGGAAAAATCCACTTGCAGAGCTTCTTCTGAGAGCTAGGGGCCAACAAAGACTAGGGAGACCATTGTTTTTCCGGAAACAGGGCATCCATGTTGAAAATTTGTTTTTTTGTCATTGCTGTTTATTGTCAATTGAAAATGAGTAAAGAAAATGATGCCATCTACCTAGCATCAAAAATTTGGAACACTTTAAGGTAAATTTCACATGCAATACAAGCACACTGAAAATGGAAAACCATTGCTTACAATAGTTACAAGAGGGCTGGAGAGACAACTCAGCCATTAAACGCACTTGATTGCAAAGCCTGATGACCTGGGTTTGATTTACCAGTACCCACGTAAAGCCAGATGCACAAGGTGGCGAATGCTCCTGGAGTTCATTTGCAGTGACAGGAGGCCTTGGCACACCCATACTCGATCTCCTTCTGTCTGCCTCTTTTCCTCTCTCTCAAATGAATAAAAATGTTTTTTTTAAAAAGAAAGAGATGATTGTGATTTTTCTAAAAAAGGTACAGGATATATATAGTCTATCTATTCTCTATCAATCCATCCCGTGTTCTCAAGTTGGATGAGTTAGTATTGGTAAGACACCAGCTTTCTCCATACTGATAGATTCCTATCAACATCCCACAAGTCTTCTTTGTAAAAATGACAAGATGATTCTAAAACACTTGCTAAATGAAGATGTCACAGAATAGTCAAAACAACTTCAAACAGCCGGGCGTGATGGCGCAAGCCTTTAATCCCAGCACATGGGAGGCAGAGGTAGGAGGATCACTGTGAGTTCAAGGCTACCCTGAGACTACATAGTGAATTCCAGGTCAGCCTGGGATAGAGTGAGACCCTACCTCGAAAAACCAAAAAAAAAAAAAAAAAAAAAAAAAAAAAAAACAAAAAAAACCCCCACAAAAACAAAGAAAACAGATCAGGGAGACCCCTGAAATCCCCAAAACAATGTAGGCCATTGCTAAAACACTTGATTATCTGCCAGAGCTAAAAGGTAAGAATCCTACTGCTGAAAACACTGCAGGTTACAGTCACAGGACATTGGAATACCATGCTGGAACCAGAAGGGAAACTAGCCTCCTCCTGGCTAGCTCTCATAGTGATGAAAAGCTTTATGGGAGCTGATGGAGGACAACAGTCACCACCGCCAACAACATTAATAAACAGGGAACCTTGAAGACTATGAAATCGGCTGTCAGGTCAAGAAGTACACACTTGTGCAACAGTGGCACACAGCCTCTACAGATAACCAACTATTCTCTGATTGGACACGAGGCCCACTTAGTGGGAGAAGACCCATATCTGGTACTGGAGACCAAGTCAGAATCCCATGGTAGGAAAAACATAGACTTCAGAGAAAAGCCCCCAATGTTCTCTGGAGAACAAGATGGGTTTACACACCAAAAAGTCTTACAAATAACTCTGTATATCCATTTTAATGCAGGCTGCTCTCATTCTTGGTTGGAGAATCTGTTTTGTTTAACAGAAGGCACAGAAAACAGAAGAGAACCAAGATCCATTGATAAACCATAAAGACAGCTGACTGCCTCCTCTAGCACCTCTTCCAGGGCCCAGGAGAAATTGCAAAAGAAGCAGCAACATGAATACATGAATAAGAGCAGTCTCTTACTGCTAGCCCGACAACCAGCTCCAGGGCAATGGTGACAGACACAGTGATCAATCAAAACCCATCAAAGTAGAAATCCAGAGGCAACAGAGAACTCAACACTAAATCAGACTGCCAACAGACCTGCTGTGGCTCAGGGAACATTGTGGAAGAGGGGGCTAAAAGATGCAAGAGCCACAGAGTGGGTAAGAATACCCTGAGATATAGTACCCTGCTACTGCACAGGGACTGACTGAGGTCTTTATGACCCCACAATGAATTCCATAAACTCCACTGAGCAGGGCCCCTGGGTAAGAGGAGCAAGGGCAAGGGGGTAGAAGAACATAACCTGTTTTAATATATCAGTATAATAAAATAAAAATAAAAAATAATTACTATCTTGTACTAGATTTTTTAAAACCTATCTAAACACCTATATACATCATAAGACCTAAACCACCAAGCCTTAGAAAACAAGTGAAAAATCTGAATTTGGGTTAGACAAATATGTCTTAGCTATGATGTGAAACTGAGAATGCATAAAAGAACAGGTGAACAGAATTGGCTTCATGAACATTAAAACATGCTCTCCAAGAGACACTGACAGGAGACCACAAAGAGCGTCAGGCATGGTGGTGCACATCTGCAGGTCTAACACTTGAGAGGCTGAGGCGGGAAGGTCAGGAGTTCAAAGCTTAGTCTTAGTTACATAGTGGGTTTGATGCCAGCCTGGTATACCTGAGAGCCTGTCTAAAAAAAAAGAAACAAGAAAAAGGAAGAAAAAAGTAAAAAGAGAGAAAGAGAGAGAGAGAGAGAGAGAGAGAGAGAGAGAACAAAATGGAAAGCTAGGGATGAGGGAAGAATCTTTGTAAACCATGTCTGATAATATACTTGCATCCATAATAAATAAAAAGTTTTAAAAACTTACTAATAAGAAAATCAATATTCACGTTTTAAAATAATTACACAAGGCTGGGGAGATGGCTCAGTGCGTAAAGTGCTTGCCACACAGCATGTGTCTCCAGCACCCACATAAAAGCTGGACATGGTGGTGTGTACTTATAATCCCAGTCCTGTGGAGGTTGAGAAGGGCGGATCCCCAGGGCTTCCTGGCCAGGTAGTCTAGCTCAGTAAGTGAGCTCTCCATTCAACGAGGAGGACATCTGACACTGACCTCTGGCCTCACATGTACGTGGACACATGAGCATGCAAACACATACACACTCACACATATGGACAAGCATACACATACAAAAATGTTTACAAAATATTAGTAAAGAGAAGCTGGGTGCGTCGTGTCAAAGCTTGGACATTCTAAGAAGATTCTTCAAGCAATCACGAGGTCAACCAACCCAATAATTCCCCATCTTCAGATGATGAACACAGGTCAGTGATTACTGGTGAGGTTTTGGATAGAGAAAGAGGGGCTGGAGAGATGGCTCAGAGGTTAAGACACTTGCTTGTAAAACCTAATCTGCTTGCAAATAAATAAATATAAAATGGGCACAAGGAAACACTTTGGGGAAGTATGCCATTATCTTGAGTGTAGTGATGGTTTCATGGTATAAATGTGTGTCATGGCTTATTAAATAGTACGACTTCCTAAAGGTCATTACACTCAGGTAAAGCTATTTAAAACAACTGCCTTTTGGAGGAATGTTTTATTATTTATTTAAGTATTTTTAATTTATCATTTATTTGCAAGGAGAGAGAGAGAGAGAGAGAGAGAGAGAGAGAGAGAGAGAGAGAGGGAGGGAGGGAGAGAGAGAGAGAGAATATGGTTGCACCAGGGCCTCTTGCCACTGCAAATGAACTCCAGATGCATGTACTATTTTGTGCATCTGGCTTTATGTGGGTACTGGGGCATCAAACTCAGGCCATCAGGCTTTGCAAACAAGTGCCTTTAACCACTGAACTATCTCCCCAAACCATGAAGTAACATTTTATATTCTCCTCTCTGAAGTTATCTAATCAGAGCATAGAAATCACTAGCCAGTTTGAGGCAATGCATGGCCCACATGAGTATCAGACAGTACAGACCCAGGAGTGCATGGGAAGCAAAGGGACCAGGAGGCAGTAACCATGAACTTTGGTCCCAGATCAGCCACTGGTTTGCTCTGTCATTTTATTCAAATCATGGAATTTGTCCACACTCCTGTTTTCTCATGTACACTATGAACATGTGGGTCTTGATGTCCTCCGAGAATTGGTTCTCTCTCATAGCAAGTCAGAGGACCCATGTCGTTTGTTTCTCTCAATGGACACTGTGGGTCACAGTGGAGGCAGTGCTGGTGACTGGCCAAGTGTCGTTTGTTCTGTGGAACTGGGTGGGCAGGACACAAGCCAACGAGAGAAGAAAACTCCCAGGATACAGCCACCATGGGTGGGATGGGGGAGATATCGTTTATTGTATGTGGAGAGGTCACATTTATAGAGAGGAGAAGCCAGGAGAATTAGAGGCAGGGGCATAACAAGGGGATTGGTTGGGGCAGGGTGGTCTGTGGATGTCTCACGAGTGGATAGGCAGAGGCTAGTAACCTGTGAATGCCTGATTTGCATAAGTTGAGGGACTTGCTCAGCCCTGAGTGGCTGGAAGTATGTGATTCTGGACATGAGTTCGATGGTGGCAGCTATGGAGAAACTGTCACCTATTGTCCAGCACCGCTGGGGTGAGAACGCAGGGTTTACTGTGGCTTGCTAGGGAGCCAAGAGGCTTAGGATCAAGGGAGGAGGATGGTGAAGCACCTGCCGAGTCTCAGCAGGGAGCCATCAGGGCTTCAGCTTGTCTCAACTTCCCTTAACCCCATATCCTCCGTGCCTTTTTAGCAAGATACCACAGACCCAGTCCTACTACTGAGGGCTATGTGGATCTCTCCAAGTTGCCTAGCTCCAAAAGTTCTGGATAAACTCTGGTCAGGTGTCCAGTGATGATCAACCATTTGTTAAAGGCAAAAAAGAAGATGAGGAAAGGAAGCAGTGTTAACAAAGGTTGCCTGGCAGAGCACAAAATCTCGTGTTGTTATTATGATGTCAAATACAGGCACCGTAAACTTTAGCCTACACCAATAGTACAGGTTGGTACACAGAGAACATTCATGCTCTTCCAATGTTATTGCCCTCCATCTCTAAAATGCTTTTCCTGTTGTAAAACAGAGATGCTGGGGACATTAAACACTGGCTCCCCATCTTCCTTTCTCCAGCCTCTTTCTACCACCACTTTCTGACTCTACATCATCATCCAACACACTAAGTACTTCCATGTTATCTCATTTAATTCTGTCATTATGTCGGAGAGTAGGAAATATTCTTTAAAAATGACAATGAAGCCTTTAGACAAGGGAGCTTTGAAATCACCAGCTGAGCATTGACACGTAACTTGGCTGCTTCCCAAGCTTGGGTTCTTGCTTTCTGCAATCAGATACTTGATGAGGACACAGTGACAGAGAAAGGACAGAAACTCAGGAATAAGCCCTGCCAGGTGGCGTGGGCCTGCCGTCCAGCTACTCAAGAGTCTGAGGCAGGAGGATGGTCATTTCAAGGCCAACTTAGGCAACTTAATGAGATTCTGCCTCAAAATAGCAAAGTAAAAAGAAGGATCTAGCTCAAGAGTAGAGTGCTTGTCTGGCATGTGTGATGACCTTGGTTCAATTCCCAGTGCTGCAGTTTGAGAATGATATCCAAGCCAGTACAATGAATTCAGTCCTCAGTCTAGACTGGATTATAACGTTACTTAAAACTCAACTTAAAACTCGAATGCCCGAGTCTCCACACATAAATACACACATAAATTTGTGTGTTGTACACATGTGTTGGCTTACATTACATTACTCCTAAAACAAAAGTGCAGCCACACTGAGCTCTGTACAACAGATAAAGCTCCAGGCGAAAGGACTGGAGTGCCTGGCCCACAGACCACGTTTTTATTCCTTCCAGTATGTAGAGCTTCATGTCTCTAGAAAGCCCAGACATGACCACAAGCGCTACCCACAAAAACAAACTAACCCTTTCCCGGCTGCTGTTTCAGCTGCTGGGAGTCCTAGGGGGTAGGAATTTGCAACTCTTCAAATTATATGAAGGGAGATTTGCTTCTGAGACCAGCTGCAGCCAATCAACCCCAGAGTGACCCAGACAAGCCCACAGCAGCCTTCATGGTGGGAAGGAGAAACGGCCCTGGAGGGACAACCTGACTTGGCCTAACAGTTCATGAGCTGACAATAGTCCCTGCAGCCCAAGACCATGGATTTACACCCAGCAGGCTCCCTTTGAATAAATCTGCCTCGTAGACATTAGAAAAAAACACCTGCTTTTCATACAAAACCGTTCTTAGATTTATTCTTAACTCCAGAATGAGCGAAATCTATGCCTTTTCTACACCAGTATTTCGTGATTTATTTATTCATTAGTAAAGAATTTTGCCAGCATTCCATAATATCTAGGAATAGGAAGAGAACAAAAAGCTCTAACTTTGAAGCAGTGGTTTGAAGAGACATCAGTATTGTCTCTTTACAAAGAAAGCTTTGGCTTTTTCTTAGGGAAGAGAAAGGGCAGGAAAGTGAGGTTGATCTGAGTGGAAGACAATAGATGAAAAGGCATGATACTCTGCTTTATTCTATCAGACAGAAAATTACATACCAGATGTACAGGGGATTTAGACACCTCACCGAAGAGACATAATCTCTGCTTTGTAAACATCCTCAACACTCTTAGAAATATTTTTCTTTATTTATTTGCAAGCAGAGACAGAGAAAGAGAGAAATAGAATAGGCATGCCAGGACCTCTTGCTGTTGCAAACTGCAGATGCTTTGTACATCTGACTTTATGCAGGCACTGGGGAATCAAACCTGGGCTGTCAGGCTTTGCAAACAAGCGTCTTTAACTGCTGAGCCATCTCTCCAGCCATCCGCCTTAGTTTTTTGAGACAGGTTCTCCTACTTAATCTGTAGGTTATTTATTTGGCTAGATTAATTAGTCAGCAAGCTCTAGGGATCCTCTTGTCTCTGCCTGCCCAGTGATGGGATTATAGGCATGCATCACCATGCCTGGCTTTTGCATGGGCACTGGAGATTTGAACTCAGATCTCATGCCTGAGCAGCATCTTTATATCTCTTGTGTCCTTACTTCTGCCATGGCTCTCCCTCTCTGCTCAGCTCTGAGCACACTTGGCTTGTCTCCCTCAGGTCCAGTCTGTCCCTCCTTCTCTCACCCCTGAAGTCCTTACCTACAGGTTCCTTGGGTTTATAACCTGCCCTGTCACCTCAGGTATGAACTGGATTTTCCAGTGCTGCCCATGTCAACCCAAATCATTCAGTTACTCTGCCAGAAAGATACCCAACCCTTCGAGATGGAGGGAGTGGGAAAGAGCCCTGATGATGGCTGGCACTGCGATGCACCATGCCCTTGCTATTTTGTTGCTTATCCAGTTGGTTCTGTTTCACCTCTCACCCTGCAAGCCAATTGATTGTGATTTCTGACGCTGGCAAGTAAAAGTTCCAATATGGGAGCTCGAACTATACAACCGAAAGAATAGAAGAGAGGGGGGAAAAAGGAGCCTGGAAAGTAACAGAACAGCAGGGATGCCTCTGAAATAAGCCTCTGTCTCCACCACTGGTAGAACTAGGATCCATGAGTCCCTGGAGATAGGCAAGGAAGACTTAGACACTCCCTTACATCCGTTTTCAATGTCAGCACTCCAGTTATCAAGACTTCCCTGCTTCCTACAAAAGGCCTTTTGAATGTTCTAGAAAAATACAGAATACATCTCAGGTATATTAAAATAAAAAATTTTTCCATATTTTTTCTCTTTATCATCAGCGTTCCAAATGAACAGACACCAAATTCAGCATCTGTCATCTAAACAAGTTGCTTCTGGCTTTGTACAGAAGGAAATATCGTTTTTGAGGAGGAAAATGCCTTTTATGAACTGTTGCTTCTATCAAATCATTCATGTCATATATCTGAAACATCCAGGAAATATTAACAATAATTCTGTGAGGAATCAAGAGACAAAGCAGTAAAGAGGCCAAGTGCGAAATTCCAAAATTCTCAGTTAACACAGAAGGAAGTTATCTGTTGTCTACAAAAATAAAAAAGGGCTGCCAAGATGGCTCAGTAGTTAGAGGCACTTGCTTGCAAAGCCCGAAAGCCCAGGTTCGATTCCCCAGTACCCACACAAAGCCAGATGCACAAAGTGGTGAATGCATCGGGAATTTGCAGTGGCAGGAGACTCCATCTGCTTTCTCTCTCCCTCTCTCTCCTTCTCTCTCTCTCTCTCAAATAAATAAATATTTTTTAGAAAAGAGATAAAACTGACTAAATTTATTCAAAATGGAGTAAGGCCTAAGAATCAGGAATAATCACTTTCTAGAAATCAAACCATATGCACATATGAAAATCATTGCTATCAGGGTTCAGAATAGTTATGCATAAGTAAATGAGAAGATGCTTTTAATTTTAGCTTTATTTTTGTTTTTCGCTTTCTATTTAGATGGAAAAGATCAGCACAGAGGCTGCTATTCCACATACCACCACACAAGCCTTCTAGAAATCTCAGTTCAAATTTGCACAAGAAAAATGTAAAACTTATTCATAGAAATGAATGCTGTCATTAAGAATGCAAAATAGTTTTAGAAATTTAAAACCAAGAAGGAAAATGTCTCCTTGAGGGATAAATATTCCATATATGGTCTTTATGCAAAGGCAACTTATTTTTAGGAAATAGGAAAAAAGTAGCTTTCTAACTCTTCTGCATTTATATGCTCCAAAGTGACCGTCTATATTTAAAATAGTATCTAACCTCCTATATGTATGTACATATACCATGTATGGGTATATATCTTTGTAGTGCTGGACATGGGCCTTTGTGCCTGCCAGCCCAGCCCAGCACTCCATTGGGCCACCCATCTAACTCCAAAACAAGTACTTTTAAAACTACCATTTTGGTCAGGCATGGTGGCACACGCCTTTAATCCCAGCACTCTGGAGGCAGAGGTAGGAGGATTGCTGTGAGTTTGAGGCCAGCCTGAGACTATAGAGTGAGTTTCAGGTCAGCCCAGGCTAGAGTGAAATCCTACCTCAAAAAAAGAAAATAACCAGCATTTTAGAAATACATATGTTTATTAGATTTTATTTTGTATAATAAAAAACTCTTTTTAGCAACAACCTCCATCTATAGACTAATACCCTGATCATAACCCCTCCCACCACCCTCTCTTTCCACTGTTTTCCCTCAACTAGCCTCTCTTCTGTTTTGAAGTTATCATTTCCCCCTCCTATCAAGCAGGTCTTGTGTAGGCAGCATGGGCCACTGTGAGGTCATGAATACCACAGCCACTTTGTATCTGGAAGAAGGGCAAAGCATTCCTCCCTTTCCTTTGGCTCTTACATTCTTTCCGCCACCTCTTCGGGAATGGGGTAATGGTCCCTAAGTATTTTGCATTTTCCAAAGTACATAATTTAAAATGCAAATCTAGGTACAGTGTAGAAAGTTCATTTTCAAGTGACTCAATGGTTTTGCTCACCATTGATCTAAAGCATTGCGGCTCTTTTCCTGCTGTTTAGATACAGCACATCTGTTGGGTAACGTCCTCTGAAACCCACATACACTAACTGCACCCTTCAAAGAACTCTGAAAGTGGTGATTTCAGAATCAGGAGAGGGTCTCTAAGCTTCATCAGTACAGAACACGTAAAGATTCCTTCTTTTCCTACAAAGCAAAAGGCATTTAGGGAAACAATAACAAGACACTCTCTGCCTCCTTAGTCTCACTAAATTGTAAAAATACAAATGTGAAATTTTCAAACCGTCAAAGGAGCTTGTTTGATCTCAGCAGTGAAAACACAGGTAGAAAAGAACAGCTCGTTCCGCATTTAACAGCAGACAGAAGCTGTTACCCCACATTCCAGAATCATCCAGCAGGGAATGAGCACTGTACATCCTGGGGCCTCACCAAGTCATTTGAATTCGGATTGAGAATCAGAATGGCAGAGAAGACTAAAAACATGCTCCCTACATGGGTCTTAACCCTACTTAAATTTGCGAGCCTTGTAATGTGACTTTGAGGACAATAGCCATCCGCATCCAGAGGACCAGATACATCAATTATTTCTAAACTGCTTTGACTGTGACACTTCTGTTTTGTGACTTCTTTTCCCTTCACTTTTGGGAGATGAGGTTGGGGGACAAGTGGAAAGATGAATCATGCTGGCCTGTCATCTCTTAAGATCTGTGTTCAGCAGACAAAGGTTGGGTCTCTTGGACTTCAGTTGCTGGACATGCTAATAAATACTTGATAATAAGATTGCATCGAGTTAAGGGCTCAGCTCCCCTGGGCCTGGCAGTCCCTGTGGTAGGCATTGGATTCTCTTCCAGATCTTCATCTTTACAAAGAATCCTATAAAGTCAGACTTTCTTTAAGAACGCCATATAACTTATGAGCAGTTCATAAATGAGAATGGGCTACTTCTGAATTTTCTTCAAACTGTCAAATACTTGGAAAGTGCTAAAAAAATGTAGCCCTTCTTCCAAGAGATATTGCCTTTTTGCTCTATGATGACCCAGCAAATAGTTTGACTCTGCAACTTGGAAGAGGGCACTCGGCAGAGCCCCAGAAGGCTGGCTTGGCTTTCCCTGCCTCCAGAAATAACTTCTGCTGCTTTTATGTTAAAAACATAAATAAAAATAGGGTGGGGGAGCGACAGAAGGCGGGGTGGGGGGAGAATATCTAATACATAAAAGGGAATGTCATCCTGGTTTCAATGGTTTTCTCTAATAACTTATGATACTGAGCATATTGTTTTGTTAATATATATAAATCTAGTCTAAAAAAAGTTTAAAAAATTTCCTACAGTGTGAGTGGTTTTTTTCTTAGTTATAATATAAAAAAATTACAACATAACTTTTAATAAAAATTATATTTTGTGAAAAAAAATAGGGCTGGACCCATGAAAGGACAATGGGACAGACATCAATGATCCCCAACACAACCCAAAGTAGAAGTCTAGAGACATTTAAGATCTCAACAATAAAGCAGACTTAAAACTCACCCACTATGACTCAGGGAACTGATCAGAAGAGGGGGCGGGAAGAAGGAAAGAGCCATGGTGGGGGAGAATATCCAGACACTGCCCCCCTCAGCAACAACACACAAAGAAAAAAAAAACTGGCTACCTCTTGTGCAATTCATAGCTCCCCACCCCCTGGACTGATCTAGTATGTGTACTGAGGAGGGCCCCCTATGGGTTGGGGACAGGGAGGAGGGAAATGGGGGTACCACCATGAGATGTGCTCATACAATATATCTAATTATTGACAATAAGTATGTAAAAAAGTCATAATAGTGATATCTATTATATATTTATACATAAAAAAGGGCTGGAGAGATAGCTCAGTGGTTTACAAAGCCTACCTGCCTGGGTTTGATTCCCCAGTACCCTTATAAAACCATCTGCACAAAGTGGTGCATGCATCTGAAGTTTGTTTACAGTGGCAAGATGCCTGGCACCCATAAACTCACAATCTCTGTCAAATTAAGTAAATAAATAAAATATCAATAAACAAATGAAAATAAAAAATATATATATATACATATATATATACATATATATATATATATATATAGGATATTACTTATGTGACCTTCTGTGCTGTATATCTTTCCTAATTAAATGTTATAATATTGGTGCGGTGCTGGTGGTATAGTAGTGAGTATAGCTGCCTCCCAAATATTACAAATGTAATGCACAATAATTGATCTTTGCTATAAGCACACACATTTCTCCTTTCATTAGCTAAATGCTAAATGTCTTATAAAGCAAACTGAGAAATTCATATGCTGATTACTTACTAAACACTTATTTTCTGGCTTTGTATTTCTTGAAATGTTTATATGATTATTATAATTTTTTTATCCATAACAAATGCTAATCCATTTCCTCCAGGTTTTGCAATCTACATATGATGTGACTGTTGCCTCTGAATGCAATGACTGATCATGCCTATATATGTAGACTATTCTAATTTTTGTTGACTTGTTTGTATGGAGACAGGCTGGCCTCAAACTTACCAGGTAGGAGAGGCTAGAAATTCTCATCCCACTGCCTCCGCCTGCCAAGTGATGGGATTACATGGGCACACCACGGCACCCAGTTTAATCATCGACTTTTAGCAACAGAGATGCATCAAAATGATCACCAAATCCAGTAACGGAATTCATCCGGGCAAATGCTCTACAATAATAAGTGCTTTCACCTCCATTTTGAAGCTAGAATGCTGTGACTGAGCAAGGGAGCTTTTGCCCACAGATGACACCTTTAGGTGGCTGGGCTAGTCTTTGATCTAGGGTCATCTGGAGTCCAAAATGATGGTGCTCATACCTTATAGGAAGATGATAAGAAACCAAAGGCATTTCCCTAATAGGACTAATTTTATGTTGGTAAATAGATTAAAGCATTAATTTGAGTTGGGTGAGGTTGTACATATCTTTAACAACAGCACTCTGTAGGCTGAGGTAGGAGGATCACCATGAGTTCAAGGCCAGCCTGGGAAACAGACTGAGCACTGCTAGGTCTTCCTGGGCTAGAGTGAGACCCTCCTTAACCTCCTCCCCCAAATACTCTCATTAATTTTATAGTAAAGTATAAAATGCATGCTAACATTTATGGACAGTGAATGCATTATTTTAGTTTAGTTTAGTTTAGGACAGTGAATGCATTATTTTATTTTAGTTTTTCAAGGTAGGGTCTTGCTCTAGCCAAGCTGACCTGGAATTCACTATGTAGTCTCAGGGTGGCCTTGAACTCATGGTGATCCTCCTACCTCTGCCTCCAGAGGAGTGCTGGAATTAAAGGCGTGCGTCACCATGCCCAGCTTGATGTTTTTTATATGTGTTAGCTGCTGAACTAACTCTTGTAAGAGGTATGTTTGGGCTGGAGACACTGCTCAGCAGTTAAAGACACAGACAGACACCAACGATTTTCAACACAACCTACAGCAGAAGTACAGAGGCCCCTAAGACCTCAACAAGAAAGCAGCCTTAATACTCATCCACCATGACTCAGGGAACTGAGAGGAAGAGGGGGCGGTAAGATTGTAAGAGCCATGGTGGGGGAGAATATCCGGAGACATCGCCCCCCTCAGTAACAACATACAAAGGGGGGTGGAACTGGGTTGATTCCTAGGCTATTCATAACCCCCTACCCTATGGACTGATCCAGTTTGCCCACGGAGGAGGATTCCCAGCTGACTGGGGACACAGAACAGGGGAATTGGGGAACTGGGGAAACCAACTCCTTATTTTCTCACTCAATGTACCTAATTATGAATAATAGAGGGGAAAAAGACACGTGTTTGAAAGCGGCATATGTGCATGGATGTGCACTCGCTGAATTTCATAACTTAAGATCTGGCTATCATCATCGTAAGAGACATCTGGACGTGTTTGTGAGCGAAGCATCCAGTCCCTGTGAAATGGACAATGAAGAACACAGCAGGGTCATCATTGACCAAACTGTTTACGACTGTCATTTCATTCTGATTTCCCAGCAACTCAAGCCCTTGTTTGTACAGCCATTAGAGCTGGGCTTGAGAACCCAGCACAGAAGCTGCAGAGTGGGCTCTGGGAACCAGTCAGCTTATGCAGAGGACACTTTGCTCACATTCTTTTCTGTTTGTCATTCCAAAATAGAACCTCTAAAATCTCAATCTCGCTCTAAATCAAATTCCAAAGTGTTCTTTGATCTATAGTAAAAAGCCAAATAAGATGATAATCATGAGCCCAAATCAGTTCCCTGTTTATAAAACCATTGTGAGCCCTTGGCTGCTGGCAATGACTGTCTAGGACTGGAAAGCTGGGCAGGGAAGGAGGATATATAAATTAAAAGGAATGTGAGCGTTGTAAGAGAGGTGGGGCCGCCCAGAGATAGCGGACCCAGTGAGGACTGTGGAGCACCCTACAAGGCAGGCTGGGAGGACAGAAGGAAGAGGTAAGTGAAAAACACCTAAAAATAGCAGGATTATAGGAAACCACCCTGAAGATACCCCATCTGCCATTGTACTCCAAGTCCTGCCTCACTTGAACAATAACACCATCTCCTTCCTATCTACTCAGCAAAGATAGTGACGACTTTTCCTGCCTGAAGCCCATGGGCCAGCGCCAGGAAATCTTTGTGTCTTACTTGAAGACGTCTCACATTATGTTTGTTTTTTTTTGGGGGGGGGTATTTAGATACATCACAAAATTAAACCCATAGTCATTGCCTCTTTTCTCTTTGCGGACAACCATGGACGCACAGGGCGGAGTAGATGTGTGACTTGTGAATGTGTTTTGAAGTACACGTCCCTCCTACCTTTGGGGGGGGGGGCTCACCCTATACGTTTTCCTCACTAACTTTTCTCTTATTTCTCTCTACCTATTGCTTTACAAATGAGCATGTGAAGAGCTTCTGCCCATGAGAAGGGGCAGTGGATAAAGCCCACCTAGAGAATATTTTCTTACTGAGTTTTTCCAATATTAATCCATTAAGGGCTTCTGAGTCACTGAAATGCTTTAGATGATTGAATGATAAATAAGCATAAACTTTGAAAATTTAGCCCATTGTTGAATATTGAAAACACACTCAAAATCAGGAGGAATGTAAGAATGAAAACTACATCTTTTGAAAATCAATTTAAGGGCTGAGGAGATAGATGGCTCAGCTGTTAATGGCATTTGCTTGCCAAGCCTGCTGACCTGGGTTCAATTCCCCAGGACCACACAAAGCCAGATGCACAAAATGACACATGCATCTGGAGTTCATTTAAAGCAGCAAGAGGCCCTGGTATGCTCATTTTCTCTCTCCAAATAGGTAAATAAATAAATATTAAAAAATAAAATAAATTTAATTGTTGGTCTTATTTACTGCTGGGGTTTTTTATTCTTACTTTTCTATCTAGATAATATAGATTTTTAAATCTAATCCTTCAACTACTAAACCTGTGTATTAGTTTTAGAGTCAACCTTAAGATGACTGAGAAATCCATGGCTGCTGAAAAACTGTCAAGCCCAGAACTCCCTTCTGAGGAGACCAGTAATTCTCCAGGCTAGATGTTTGGTACCTCAATGATCATCTCCTGGCCAAAGCTGTTTTTATTAGGAATCAGCTTCTGCCCCAAAGGTTAGTTGTTAGCACAGGAGGAAGCCAGATATGACTGCCCTACCTCTTGACAGCTGAACCCTCAAACCCTGGTTCTTAGTGAGACAGAATCTGGGGCACATTGGGGAAGCAAGTTCATTATGAGTTTTTCTCCCAGTAAGATTGTTGGAGATAGCTAAGTTTCCCAAATGGCAAGAGATGGAGGCTGGTGGCCGAGGAGAGGGACACATAAGACCAGCAGCTTGCCACAGCTGCATCCGGAAAGGCCTTCCTGTCTCACTGGACTTCTCTGTTGCTATGGAGACACTTTCCTCCTTGTTCAACACTTCCAACTTCCTTCATCCAATGACAACTCTGCATTCCTGCTCCTTGCAGCCTTACAGAGTCTATCAGACATGACCGAGACATTGCTCCTTGCTGTCTGACCACCCTGCCCTCTTAAGAAGGTAGAGGAGAGCCATTTCAGAATGACATGGATTAATATCTGTCCTCCTGTTTGGACACTGATAATACATTCCTCTTTTCTTCCTGATCTATATTACATTTTGTCAGTATCAAGAACAGCACTTAGATTTTGTTTTTAAGCTACTTTTGGAATTTAACCTACAGGGGCAATAGTGAGTTTTCTCAGTAACAATTCTTGGTCACATGACATCTCAGAATGCCAAACTGGTTCCTCCTGGTAAATTTTCAGTGTTTAATAAAGTGGGCGTCTCTCTTGTCATTTCACTTTCTCAGTTTCTCTCTTTGTCCAGCTCCCATCCCCCAGCTTGGAGACTGTCCTAGTTGCATGGATGCTGAGTCATAGATCTCCCCAAATAGATCCCAGATTAGCAGATTGAGAAGACATGATCTCGTCAACGTGCTTCAATGTGTCAATAGCATTTAAAAACCCGATACTCTATTCACCGACTGGAAAACGTTGTCAAATAAAATTTTGTTCAATTTGAACTTGCAATCATCCAAACCAACACAGAGCTTACACAGACAGAGTTTTCGGTTGCTGTAGACAATTAACTCTTGAAGCTGTAACCATCTAGCTAGTTAAGATTCATCCAGCTAACTTGGTGACTGACTGGGCCATCAGAGCTCATCAGGAGGTGTTCGATGCCCTGCTTCCTGTAAGTGCTGTCTGCTCGGGTTGTGGCTTTGTTTCTCGGAACCGCTCAGGTTCTGGGAGCTGTCCAATTTGCAAGCTGTGTATTCATTTTGCTTTGCGCAAATAAACTCTACTAAACTTAATCAGTCTAAGGAATTTTCCTAACAACTTTTATGTATGTTTGGAACAACGTGAGAATGTGAACTGAGCTTCTCAATGGCAAATTTTATGAAATCTAAATATGTATTAGGTATTTTTACTGACAATGTAATGTCTAGATCTAATTGTGATATAAGTATCAATGCACAGTGAATGTTTTTATTAGTTTTATTTATTTATTAGAGAGAGGAAGAGAGAGAATGAATGGGTATGCTAGGGCCTGCTCCTGCTGTAAATAAACTCCAGATGCATGAGTCACTGTGCACCTAGCTTTATGTGGGTCCTGGAGAATCAGACCTGGGATATCAGAATTTGCAAGCAAGTGTCTGAAACCGCAAAGCCATCTACCCAGTCCCACAGTGAAATTTGAAGGCTAAGTAGAAAGAAAAAAGCAGAATACATCTCACTAGTATTTTTTATTATATGCATGATGATCTGATGCTTGGGATATGGTGGTGTCTTGTCTGTCTGGAGGCTATAAAAAGATGCTGACTGACAACTGGTTCCTCACACCTCTGAAGGCCCAAAGTCCAAGATAGGAAGATTCGGTGTCTAGTGATCACTTGTTTCCTGATTTACAGATGACATGTACTTGCTGGGTCCTCACGTGGTAGAAGTGCCAAGGCATGCTGGGATCTCCTTTACTATGCACTGGTTTCATTCACAAGGATCCACCCTCATAACTTAATAGTCTCCTAAGGAACCCACATCCCAGTGATACCATATTGATGATAAAAACTTAAAAATGGGATTATTTGGGCTGGAGAGATGGCTCAGCAGTTAAGGCTCTTGCCTGGAAAACCCATTCTTTCTCTCTGCTTGCAAGTAAATAAATATGGTGGCATATGACTTCAATCCCAGCACTCAGAAGCAGAGGTAGGAAGATGATCGTGAGTTTGAGGCCACCCTGAGACTACATAGTGAATTCCAGGTCAGCCTGGGCTAGAGCTAGACCATGTCAAACAATTCAAATGAATAAATAAATAAATACATACATAAATACATTTAACTTTAGGGGGCTGGGGCAATGGCTCAATTGGTAAAGCACAAGATGAAGGACTGAGTTCAGATCTCCAGCAGACAAATACAATGCTGGACATGGTAGTGTGCGCTTGTAATCCCAGCACTCAGGAGGCAGAGAAGGTGCTTTCCCAGAGCAAGCTGGCTAGCTAAAGGAGTCGAATCAGTGAGCTCTGGCTTCATCACAAGGCTCTGTCTCATAAATAAGGTGGTAAGCTATTGAGAAAGTTTTCAGACATTGATCTCTGGTCTCTACATGCATACACACATGTGCATGCATCCCCATGTAAGCACATGTTCCCACACACATACAAACACACACCCACAAATCTGATTTTCATATTGTTAATACATTTTCCCTTTCTAACCAAAATCACAAGATCTTCAACAGACTTGTTTTAAAACATTCTTCACATCTATCTTTCTTCCCTTTATTCCTCCTCCCTCTCATTTCTTTTTCTCTCCTCACTCTTGCTCTCTTTCTTCCCTCCTTTTCCCTCACTTCCTCTCCTCTCTTCCTTTCTTCCTCTCCTTCGACTGGGTCTCACTTCACAGCCTGGGCCAGACTCAAACTCTGCGTCCTTGTGCCTCGAGCTTCCAACTGTTAGGATTCCTCACTCACATGCGTGGTTCTCAAATTTTGGTCCTCAATCAATATATAGATAAAACATTTGTTCCTGCTGAATTTCTAGCTCATACACCAAATCTTTTTTTTGAAACTTCTTATTAAGGCTGAATTACAGCTATAGAATTCCTGCTACAGAAACAGTGTTCAAACATACACACATTTACAGTTTAATTTTTTTAAAAAAATCACCAACTGGTAAAATGGCAGCATGCCTGTTATGGGGGAAACCAACTACTCTCTGATTGGACTTGGGGCCCATTCCATGGGAGGGGATTCCTGCTGGTACTGAAAATCCAACCCAAACCCTATGGCTAGTGAGGTCATAAGTCCTAGAGAGAAAACAGCTACTGTTGTGTAGATAAATGCATAGATTAATGCCAACAAACTGCCCTCTAAATGCTTTTGTTGATGCCCAAATATTAATGCTCTCCTTACTTTTGGTTAGAGAACCTCCTCTTTTCAGATGGTGATGACCACTGGGGTGAATCAAAACTCACCAACCTGCTGAGAAGGGACAGTGAAGTAAGTGCTCAGCACTGAGACATCTCTATCACACCCTCCAAAGCTCAAAGGTGGCAGAAAGAATGTGAGAGTCAAAGGAGGGGAGGAATGTTTCTTTCAGACACAAGGTGGCTGTGGTATTCATTTCAGTGTGTGTGTGTGTGTGTGTGTGTGTGTGTGTGTGTGTGTGTGTGTAGCTGGATTTGTTGACATTAACTGCCTAGTTTAAGTTTGTCTTGGAATATCTTGATTTTTTCCAACAATTTTGAAAGACAGTTTTGCTGAGTATAGCATTCTTGGTTGGTAGTTGTTTATCTTCAGAGCTTGGGATATGTTATTCCACTCTTTTGTGGCTCTGTGAGCAGCAACTGAAAGGTCAGAGGTTATTCTGATATTCCTGCCTTTGTACGTGAATTGGCTTTTCCCCTTGCATCTTCTTTTAGCATTGTTTCTTGACTATGAATTTTTTTATTGTAAAGTATATAATTTCTGAAGGTTCTCTTAAATCTGGCTTCATTTATTATTTTTAAAATTATATATATATATATATATATATATATATATATATAGAGAGAGAGAGAGAGAGAGAGAGACAGAGAGAGAAGGAGAGAGAGAAAGAGAGAGGGAATGCCAAGGCCTCTTGCCACTGCAAATGAACTCCAGATGCATGTGCCACCTTGCACATCTGGCTATATATTGGTACTGGGGAATTGAACTTGGGTCCTTAGGCATTTACAGGCAAGCGCCTTAATCACTCAGCCATCTCTCCAGCCCTGTTACGAATTTCTGACATTGTCACTATTATGTATCATGCAGAAGACCTTCTCTGGTCTCATCTATTAGGAGTTTGGGTGTCAGCTTCTTTCCCTAGATATGGAAATTTTCCCGTTATAATTTCATTCAATAGTCATTCATCTCAGCTGCATCTTTCCCCCTTTGTGGTCTCAACTTTCATCTCTGGAGTTTATCCCAGAGTTCTTGGAAATATTAGTCATATTCTTTAATTTTTCTTTTTCTTTTAAAAATATTTCAATTTGTTTATTAGAGAGAAAGAGAGAGAAAGAGAGAGAAAAAGAGAGAAAGAGAGAGAAAGAGAAAGAGAGAGAATATGGATATCCCAGGGACTCCCCACTATAAACAAATCTCAGATGCATGTGCCACTTTGTGTGCTTGGCTTTCCATTGTTGGAAGAAAATTGAACCCTAGATAGCAGGCTTTTGTCAGCTAAGTCCCTTTAACTACTGAGCCATCTCCACAGCCCCCTTATCCATGTCCAAATACTGGACAGGTCCTCGATATGTGTTTGCTTCTGAAAAGTTGATGAACATTTTTAGACAAGAGCAGATCCATAGCAACTGGCTGAGTGGAGATGATTAGTCTTCAGCTGACCTTGCCCACCTTGCCCACCTGGAATCATGGAAGAGTCGAGAAGCTTGCCAACACACACTTCATCCAACTAGAACAAACACCTGGGTCAGAGCACATCCCACAGTCTAGAATTTCCATTGGAGAACAATCCCACCTAAGTGGTATAAATACACATCGAAGGAAGTTTTTTGGTGGACAAGAGGATCAGCTCTTGATAGAGTGAATTGTTTTTAAATTGAAACAAGATGGTTTTCTGTCTTGGCTTTGAACCCGGGGCCTTAGGCACTAGAGGCAAGTGCCTTAACCGCTGAGCCATCTCTCCAGCCCAACTTATGGATATTCTTTATCTGAGGAAGTTTCCTTCTATTCTGGGATTATGAGTTTTATGAGCATTGGAAACAGAATTTTGTAAAATGCCTTTGCTATATTGTGTTTTGTAATCACGTGGCTTTTCTTTCTTAGATTGTCGATATTGCACAATAATCTGATCTTCAAATATTGAATGATCCTGGCATTCCCATGACAAAGCCCCTTTGTTGTATTGCATTATTCTGTAAAATACAATATAGGGGTTGGATTTCCAGTATTTTGTCAAGAATTCTTATGTCTTTGTGCATGGAGATGTCATTGGTTTTGATGTCAGAGGAAAGCCAGCTGCATTAAGTGAGTACAGTGTGCTTTCTCTTCTTTTCTAGAAGAAATTCTGAAGAATTAGTGTGATGTCTTTTTTAAATATTTGGTAGAACTTATCAGAATGAGTCTTTTTGGGAAGACTTAAAACTACAAATTCACTGTTTTGAATACAACTCATTGTTTTTATTATCTTGGATGAGTTTCAGAAGTTTGTTGCTTGAATTTTTTTAATTTTAAGAAATCAGTCAATTTCATCTAAGTAATCAAGTTTTCATGGATGAAGTCAAATATTCCTTGTTGTCAG